>JARYGA010049942.1:0-20800 GCA_030545235.1 Helianthus tuberosus
TAGTTCCACGTCACGTCAAGGAAATGTGTTTGAGAATGCTGATGCTAAGAAGGATAATAACAGCAAACCTGTTTTGAAAAAGAACACATCACATCCTAAAAATAACAATCCAACTTTTGTTAAAAAGGTTAATTTTGTTCAAGGAAGTGACATGAAAAACGAAACAGCTGTTATTGAAAATGAATCTAATATAGAGTTTGCTAAAAACAAGAACATAGAAAATTCTGAAATTAAGCAAACTGAACCAAATCCTTCTAAGGCATCATCAGAAGAAAAACCCGAATCTAGTTCTAAGGCTTCAGAAAAGAAGTCTTCGAAAAAGAAATCGTGCTTCAAATGTCACACCAAGGGACATGTAGCTAGCTGCTGTCCAAACAAAAAGAGTGAAGCACAAGTGAGTGAGGAGAAGAGAGAGAAGTCACTAGAGATTAGTGGTGATAAACAGGAGAAAGCTGCAAATTCTCCAAAGAAATCTGCTCCTAAGCAACCAGAAAATGTTGCTGTTGGTGAAGATAAGGCTGAAAAAGGAACTCCTCAAGTTCCTCGTTTTCAAAGAAATCAACCAAGATTTCAGCCTAGATCTCCACCAGGCAGATTTGAGAGACCTAGAAGCGTTTCACCAAGAATGAACAATTATAATGCTAATAATTTCAGAAGTCAAGGTCAATATCAAAATCGATACCAAAATAATGGTGGTCGAACTTTTTATAACAATGGCTTTAGAAATTACAACAATAATGCTTCTTGGAATCAAAATTCAAGATACCCAAATCAAAATTTCCAAAGGTCAAATAGTCCAAATACGTATAGGAACCCTCAGGACCAAAGACCTAGTGGAAATCAAAATCAAATTCCATCAACAGGTCTGAGATCCAAGACTCCAGTTAGGAGTAATGGATATTGGATGGATGTTCCAGTAGTTGGTGAATTTGGACGACCCAAGACCATTAAGGCTTGGGTCCCCCAATCTAACTAATTTCTTGGTTGGTGTGTGCAGGAGCTGCTAAGGAGGATTATCAACTTATGGTATGTTGATAGTGGCTGCTCCAGGCACATGACGGGGGATATGAGATTGTTAACTGAATTTGAAGATTATGATGGTGGAAAGGTGAATTTTGCGGGTGCTAAAGGTGGTAGAATTACAGGAAGAGGAAAGGTGACCAATGGGAAGATCACACTGGACAAAGTGAACTATGTGGAGCAGCTTAAACACAATCTGATGAGCGTGTCACAAGTCTGCGACAAGGGTCACTCGGTCCATTTTACCAAGAATGAAGCATTAGTGTTGAAACCAGGTTTGAAGATTCCGGACGATTGGATAGTGATGCGAGCGCCAAGGAGAAATGACACTTATGTCATGGACATGGGTGCTAAGGATCCAACTGCTGTGGTGGCGTGTTTACTATCAAAAGCATCTGAAGCTGAATCGATGTTGTGGCACAGACGCATGGCCCATATTCACTATCAAAAAATGAATTACCTTGTTAAAAATGAGCTAGTGAAAGGGGTTCCAATGCAGAGGTTTCACGTGGAAGATAAATGTCTTCCATGTCAAAAGGGAAAACAACATAAGAAACCTCACAAATCTAAAACAGTAAATTCCATAGATGCCCCTTATGAATTACTTCACATGGATTTATTCGGTCCAGTGAACGTAAGGAGCATAGGTGGAAAGTACTATTGTTTAGTTGTCACTGATGATTACTCACGTTATTCATGGGTTTTCTTTTTAGGTTCAAAAGATGAGACAGCAGAGATGTTGATAGATCTTTTTACAAAATTGGAAAACGTCCATGATGCAAGGATAAAGAGGATAAGGAGTGATAATGGCACGGAGTTCAAGAATCGAGTTCTGGATCTCTACTGTCTTCGAAAGGGAATTGAACATCAATATTCTGCTCCTTATACACCTCAACAAAATGGAGTTGCTGAGAGGAAAAACAGGACGTTGATTGAAGCCGCTAGGACGATGCTTTCAGATTCAAAGCTACCAGTTCTTTTCTGGGGAGAAGCTGTGAATACAGCTTGCTACGTCCTGAACAAAGTTTTGACTGTTAAACGTTTTAATAAAACTTGTCATGAATTAATGTTTAACAAGAAACCAAACTTAGAAGGCTTTGAACCATTTGGATTACCCTGCACCATTGTGCGTAATAAAGATAAACAAAAATTCGGTGAGGTGGCTGACGAAGGCTACTTTCTAGGTTATGTACCTGGCGCACCGAATAAAAGGGTTTTTAATCTAAAAACTGGTAAAATTGAGGTTGTGTTTAATGTGGAAATTACTTCATACAAACCTCAACAATCAACGAGTGGTCCTGCTATATTATATGATTATGAAAGCACTTTTAAATCATTTAATATTCCTGAGTTTCCAAATGCAGATGATTCTCAGTTGATTCAAACAATGATTGGTGGAGACGATGAAGGCGAGTTCATGCCTAGATCGAATGTTGATATGACAGATGCTGCGGAAACTTCCCATGGTGCTGCTGATCCTGATTCAAGTGATAGTGACTCTGAACCCATTGAGGGGGAGGATTTCATTAATCCATTTGCAGATCAGAACATTCAGGGGGAGGTTGGATCAAACCTGGGTGATAATCTTGAAGTTGATACTGTTGCTTCTACACGAGCAAATAGAGATCATCCAATTGACATGATACTTGGAGATCCTACTGCAGGTGTTCAGACGAGAAGAAGCATAGCAGCGAATTCTGGTTTATTTGTGTCAATTGAAAAGACTGGGATTGTGAACGAATGCTTGTATAGTTGCTTTATTTCCCAAGAGGAGCCTAAAAACATTCACATGGCTCTTAAAGATAATTCATGGGTTGAAGCTATGCAAGAGGAATTGGCCCAGTTTGCTAAGTTGAAGGTTTGGGAGTTGGTTGACCTTCCTAAAGGTGAGAGAGAGATAGGCACTAAATGGGTGTTTAAGTGCAAGAAGGATGACAGAGGGATAGTGACGCGAAACAAGGCTCGATTGGTTGTCAAAGGTTTCAATCAGCAAGAAGGGATAGACTACAATGAAGTGTTTGCACCAGTGGCAAGGTTGGAGGCAATTCGTTTGTTTCTAGCTTTCGCTTCATTCAAGGGCTTCAAAGTTTACCAACTAGACGTGAAGAGTGCATTTCTTTACGGAAAAGTCCAAGAAGTGGTGTATGTCTCACAACCAGATGGGTTCGTTGATCCAGATTATCCAGATCGAGTGTACAAACTTGATAAGGCTTTGTATGGATTACATCAAGCTCCCAGGGCGTGGTACGAGACACTGTCTACACATCTGATCAAGAATGGTTTTGAAAGAGGTCAGATTGACAGTACACTGTTCATCAAGAGGAAGAAGGAAGATTTTCTGCTGGTACAGGTGTACGTGGATGACATCATCTTTGGGTCATCAGATGAGAGTATGTGTAAAGAGTTCGAGCAGGTGATGAAGAGCAAGTTCGAAATGAGTGCTATGGGTGAGCTGTCTTACTTTCTGGGATTACAAGTTGAACAGAAGGAGGATGGGATGTTTATTCATCAAACGAAGTATGTGTATGACATTTTGGATCGGTTCAAAATGAATGATTGCTCTACTTTCAACACACCCATATGTGAAAATCACAATCTTGGCCCAGATCATGAAAGTACTGAAGACGTTGATCCTACTCAATACAGGGCAATGATTGGTTCTCTAATGTACTTGACTGCTTCAAGACCAGACATCATGTTTGCCGTATGCTTGTGTGCTAGATATCAGGCAAATCCAAAAGAGTCACACATGAAAGCGGTGAAGCGTATTCTTCGTTACTTGAAGGGGAAACCTAAACTTGGGTTGTGGTATCCAGCTGATAGTGATCTGAATTTTGTCGCTTACACTGACTCAGACTTTGGGGGATGCAAGTCGAACAGAAAGTCTACAACAGGTGGTTGTCAGTTCTTAGGAGGCAGGATTGTGTCTTGGCAATGCAAGAAGCAATCTTGTGTGTCTACATCTACGTGTGAAGCTGAATATATTGCTGCGGGTAGCTGCTGCTCTCAGGTTCTCTGGATTCAACAGCAGATGCGCGATTACGGTTTGGATTTCACTCGTACTCCTATTATGATAGACAATAATGCCACTATTTCAATCACAAACAATCCCGTAAAGCACAGTAGAACTAAACATATTGACATACGTCATCATTTTATACGGGATTGTGCTGAAAAACGACTAATTGAATTACATCGAGTTGACACTGAAGATAACCTGGCAGATCTTTATACTAAAGCTTTTGACAGGGCTCGCTTTGAACACTTAGTCGAACTCAACGGGATGAGGAATCCTGAATAACTGGTTTTTCATAAGAATTTTTGTAAATAGTTTACTGCTTTTCTTAAAAATCAAAAATAAAAAAAATTGAAAAATCAAAAACATAAAAAAAATGAAAAACAAAAATGAGTTATCACTGTGTGAAAAAGGAGAAATGATAGTACATCAGCAAGTTAGACTGTCACACTGAAACTGAATTTAAAATGCTTAAGTGTGATAGCAGCTTCTTTATATGATGTACCAGTAGGCAAAAGCATGAAATAATCAACTTACCAATGTGATATAAACCTAAATGAAATGAATATGAGTGGGGAACACATCAGTGGTGTATGGTTTAATGACCTTAAATCTTGCGTTGATAGATTGCCAAAATCTGAAGTTTTGGGTCTTTATACTGTTATTTCATCTGGGGATATCTTGACTGTCTTTCTGTTTAGAACTAAAAATGTACATGACCTCAGGAAAGAATGTCACTTGGAATTATCACATTTCTATTTGAATGTCTGTATGTTGTCCCGATACACACAATTTTGATCTGATTCTGAAATCTTCTCTGAAAAAATTCGTGTACCTCCTCTGCTGCATCCAGATATATGCTGACCTGGAGGTGCTAGGCAACGACAGCTTCTGCTGCATCCAGATACATGCTGACCTAGCTGTACGTTGTCGCGCTATAGATCTAATACACCCGAAAGAGGCCCTCTAGTGCCCAAATGAAACCCAATAAACCTATATCAAACTGAGGAAACTCATTTGATCTGTATATTATACCATCTCTCCTAAAGATCTATTCTGTTCTCTTCTCAACCTATTCCCAGTTAAGATTTCAGAAATCTGGATTGGACTTGTGAAATATGTGGTAGGGAAGATACTTGCATGATAGAGTGTGTTGTTTATATTTCCAGGATTTGATTAGTATTTATTTGGGTGTTCATTGTTAAGCAATCAAAACATGATAAAACAGATTATATGCAGACCGAGACATTTTCAGAATATCTTAAAGGATGACATCAGTATACTCACCTACTACGATGAATCTTTGTGCATACCTTGATCGTGGGGGTATATCCTGAAGTGGGACACACTAATATATCAGAAATAAAATTATCTTAACGTATCATATGGTAATGGTACTTGAAATGTTCATGCATTTTGTTTAAGAGGACAAACATACTGGTAATCGTCTTGGACTGCTTTTCACGAAAAATTAAATAAAGAATTATCTAAATAGTGTGAAACAGTTTGATTTTGTTGATATGATCTTCTTACCGGTGATTCTCACAAAAATAGAGTGTTTATTGCTTTTGTAAATAGTTTACTGCTTTTCTTAAAATATCAAAAATACAAAAATATTTTTTTTAAAAAAAGGACTTTCATTTTAAACTGATGGGTTGTTGTTTTTGCATGATAAGATAAAATATTGGTTTATCTTTAAATGTGAAAAAGACTAATGGTTTTTCGAGATACTTGCTTGTGTTGCTAAACAGATTGATGCAGTTATCAAAATGAAGTGTAGAATACAAGTAAAGTGCAGATTTAGAGTAAAGAATGTGTGAAGATGCATGGTAGGATCCTTCTACTACATTGCAGAAAGAGAGATATGGAAGAGTTGAAGCTTACTTGCTTAACCAAGGATTGCTAGTTAACTGATCTACAATGAATGAAAGTTTTGGAGATTGGAAGCATCAGCTAAGGGGGAGTCTGTTGATGTCAGAAGCTGTGTAGTTGACGCTATCCAAAGACCAAAAGAACACAAGATGTTTGAAGACAAAGTTACACTATGAAGCTATTGTCAAGGGGGAGTCTGTTGGTGCATATTCGGTGACAACAGCTTAATAGTTTGATTATTTAGTCTTTGGATATTTTGTATTGGGCTTAGCTTATTGGTGAGTGAGTTTATTATTGTTATGGGCTTGGAAAATGGCCTAGCCCAGTAGGAAGCCCAGTTCACAGACATGTGGTATATAAACATGTTTTGTGATTAGGGTTTTAAAAGGAGTTAGAGAATTTTAGAGAGAGAAAGTAGAGAGAGAGAGAATTCGAAATTAGGGTTGTAGTCAAGATCACCGATAGTGGCTGTGAGGTTGTGAGGGTCTTGAGTTGATTGTAAAACGTTTTGTTTGGATAATCAATAGAGGACCCGTTTGATTGTGAAATTCTGTTTTCTACTTGTTTCTGTGATATTCTGATCTAGAGGATTCCACACTCTAGGTTAGATAAACAATTCTGTTGAAGATCCATACGAATAGGGGACCTACATTACGCCTTTTTACTCTCTGATCGAGGTTCTCGGCATTGAAAAATCTTCGTAAACTAAATTACACGTGTATATGTTGACATTTAAGAGATATACAATTAAGAAAATCAAGGGCAATGGTGATATATATGCGGATTAGACACAAAAAAAAAAAAACTCAACAAATGGCTACAATTTAAGGAACGTGTTAAGTGACGGCATCAGATTCCTAATTGATGGAGAAAGGTCCGGTGGAGAGAAAAGCTGATTCTGGGAAGTTGTCAAGTGTTTTCGCTCGATGATTCCGTTCTTCGGTGGTTTGTTTGGCCCTTATTCCTGTAACTCGAATCCTAGCCCGGTATATCCCATTTTAATTTTACACCATTGTGAACCTTACGCCTTTTTTACTGTCTGATCGAGGTTCTCGGCATTGAAAAATCTTCGTAAACCAAATCACACGTGTATATGTTGTCATTTAAGAGATATACAGTCAAGAAAATCAAGGGGAATGGTGATATATATGCGGATTAGACACCAAAAAATCACTCAACAAACAAATGGCTACAATTTAAGGAATGTGTTTAGTGACGGCATCAGATTCCTAGTTGATGGAGAAATGTCTGGTGGCAAGAAAAACTGCTTCTAGGAGGTTGTCAAGTGTTTTCGCTCGACGATTCCATTCTTGGGTGGTTGGTTTGGCCCTTGTTCCTGTAACTCGAATCCTAGCCCGGTATATCCCATTTTAATTTTACACCATTGTGAACCTTACGCCTTTTTTACTGTCTGATCGAGGTTCTCGGCATTGAAAAATCTTCGTAAACTAAATCACACGTGTATATGTTGACATTTAAGAGATATACAGTTAAGAAAATGAAGGGCAATGGTGTTATATATGCGGATTAGACACACAAAAAAAAACACTCAACAAATGGCTACAATTTAAGGAATGTGTTTAGTGACGGCATCAGATTCCTAATTGATGGAGAAAGGTCTGGTGGCAAGAAAAGCTGCTTCTAGGTGGTTGTCAAGTGTTTTCGCTCGACGATTACATTATTGGGTGGTTGGTTTGCCCTTTGTTCCTGTAACTCGAATCCTAGCCCGGTATATCCCATTTTAATTTTACACCATTGTGAACCTTACGCCTTTTTTACTCTCTGATCGAGGTTCTCGACATTGAAAAATCTTCGTAAACTAAATCACACGTGTATATGATGACATTTAAAAGATATACAGTTAAGAAAATCAAGGGCAATGGTGATATATAGGCGGATTAGACAAAAAAAAAACACTCAACAAATGGCTACAATTTAAGGAATGTGTTTAGTGACGGCATCAGATTCCTAATTGATGGAGAAAGGTCTGGTGGCAAGAAAAGCTGCTTCTAGGAGGTTGTCAAGTGTTTTCGCTCGATGATTCCGTTCTTGGGTGGTTGGTTTGGCCCTTGTTCCTGTAACTCGAATCCTAGCCCGGTATATCCCATTTTAATTTTACACCATTCTGAACCTTTCGCCTTTTTTACTCTCTGATCGAGATTCTCTGCAATGAAAAATCTTCGTAAACTAAATCACACGTGTATATGTTGACATTGAAGAGATATCCCGTCAAGAAAATAAAGGGCAATGGTGATATATATGCGGATTAGACACAAAAAAAAACAATCAACAAATGGCTACAATTTAATGAATGTGTAGTGACGGCATCAGATTCCTAGTTGATGGAGAAATGTCCGGTGGCAAGAAAAGCTGCTTCTAGGAGGTTGTCAAGTGTTTTCGCTCGACGATTTCATTCTTGGGTGGTTGGTGTGGCCCTTGTTCCTGTAACTCGAATCCTAGCCCGGTATATCTCATTTTAATTTTACACTATTGTGAACGTTACGCCTTTTTTACTCTCTGATCAAGGTTCTCAGCATTGAAAAATCTTCGTAAACTAAATCACACGTGTATATGTTGACATTTAAGAGATATACAGTCAAGAAAATCAAGGGCAATGGTGATATTTATGCGGATTAGACACCAAAAAAAACATTCAACAAATGGCTACAATTTAAGGAATGTGTTTAGTGACGGCATCAAATTCCTAATTGATGGAGAAAGGTCTGGTGGCAAGAAAAGCTGCTTCTAGGAGGTTGTTCCTGTAACTTGAATCCTAGGCCGGTATATCCCATTTTAATTTTACACCATTGTGAACCTTACGCCTTTTTTACTCTCTGATCGAGGTTCTCATCATTGAGAAATCTTTGTAAACTAAATTACACGTTTATATGTTGACATTTAAGAGATATCCAGTCAAGAAAATCAATGGCAATGGTGATATATATGCGGATTAGACACAAAAAAAAACAATCAACAAATGGCTACAATTTAATAAATGTGTGTAGTGACGACATCAGATTCCTAGTTGATGGAGAAATGTCTGGTGGCAAGAAAAGCTGCTTCTAGGAGGTTATCATGTGTTTTCGCTCGACGATTTCATTCTTGGGTGGTTGGTTTGGCCCTTGTTCCTGTAACTCGAATCCTAGCCCGGTATATCTCATTTTAATTTTACACCATTGTGAACCTTACGCCTTTTTTACTCTCAGATCGAGGTTCTCGGCATTGAAAATTCTTCGTAAACTAAATCACACGTGTATATGTTGACATTTAAGAGATATACAGTGAAGAAAATCAAGGGCAATGGTGATATATATACGGATTAGACAACAAAAAAAAAAACGCTCAACAAATGGCTAAAATTTAAGGAATGAGTTTAGTGACGGCTTCAGATTCCTAATTGATGGAGAAATGTCTGGTGGCAAGAAAAGCTGCTTCTAGGAGATTGTCAAGTGTTTTCGCTCGACGATTTCATTCTTGGGTGGTTGGTGTGGCCCTTGTTCCTGTAACTCGAATCCTAGCCCGGTATATCTCATTTTAATTTTACACTATTGTAGAACGTTACGCCTTTTTTACTCTCTGATCAAGGTTCTCGGCATTGAAAAATCTTCGTAAACTAAAATCACACGTGTATATGTTGACATTTAAGAGATATACAGTCAAGAAAATCATGGGCAATGGTGATATTTATGCGGATTAGACACCAAAAAAAAAAACACTCAACAAATGCCTACAATTTAAGGAATGTGTTTAGTGACGGCACCAGATTCCTAATTGATGGAGAAATGTCTGGTGGCAAGAAAAGCTGCTTCTTGGAGGTTGTCACGTGTTTTCGCTCGATGATTCCGTTCTGGGGTGGTTGGTTTGGCCCTTGTTCCTGTAACTCGAATACTAGCACAGTATATCCCATTTTAATTTTACACCATTGTGAACCTTACGCCTTTTTTACTCTCTGATCGAGGTTCTCGGCATTGAAAAATCTTCGTAAACTAAATCACACGTGTATATGTTGACATTTAAGAGATATACAGTCAAGAAAATCAAGGGCAATGGTGATATATATGCGGATTAGACAAAAAAAACTCAACAAATGGCTACATTTTAAGGAATGTCTTTAGTGAGGGCATCAGATTCCTTATTGATGGAGAAAGGTCTGTTAGCAAGAAAAGCTGCTTCTTGGAGGTTGTCAAGTGTTTTCGCTCAACGATTCCATTCTTGGGTGGTTGGTTTGGCCCTTGTTCCTGTAACTCGAATCCTAGCCCGGTATATCCAATTTTAATTTTACACCATTGTGAACCTTACTCCTTTTTTACTCTCTGATCGAGGTTCTCGGCATTGAAAAATCTTCGCAAACTAAATCATACGTGTATATGTTGACATTTAAGAGATATACAGTCAAGAAAATCAAGGGCAATGGTGATATATATGCGTATTAGACACCAAAAAAACACTCAACAAATGGCTACAATTTAAGAAATGTGTTTAGTGACGGCATCAGATTCATAATTGATGGAAAAAGGTCCGGTGGCAAGAAAAGCTGCTTCTAGGAGGTTGTTAAGTGTTTTCGCTCGACGATTCCATTCTTGGGTGGTTGGTTTGGCCCTTGTTCCTGTAACTCGAATCCTAGCCCGATATATCCCATTTTAATTTTACACCATTGTGAACCTTACGCCTTTTTTTTACTCTCTGATCGAGCTTCGCGGCATTGAAAAATCTTCGTAAACTAAATCACACGTGTATATGTTGACATTTAAGTGATATACAGTCAAGAAAATCAAGGGCAATGGTGATATATATGCGGATTAGACACAAAAAAAAACACTCAACAAATGGCTACAATTTAAGGAATGTGTTTAGTGACGGCATCAGATTCCTAATTGATGGAGAAAAGTCTGGTGGCAAGAAAAGCTGCTTCTAGGAGGTTGTCAAGTGTTTTCGCTCGACGATTTCATTCTTTGGTGGTTGGTTTGGCCCTTGTTCCTGTAACTCGAATCCTACCCCGGTATATCCCATTTTAATTTTACACCATTATGAACCTTACGCATTTTTTACTCTCTGATCGAGGTTCTCAGCATTGAAAAATCTTCGTAAACTAAATCACACGTGTATATGTTGACATTTAAGTGATATACAGTCAAGAAAATCAAGGGCAATGGTGATATATATGCGGATTAGACACAAAAAAAAACACTCAACAAATGGCTACAATTTAAGGAATGTGTTTAGTGACGGCATCAGATTCCTAATTGATGGAGAAAAGTCTGGTGGCAAGAAAAGCTGCTTCTAGGAGGTTGTCAAGTGTTTTCGCTCGACGATTTCATTCTTTGGTGGTTGGTTTGGCCCTTGTTCCTATAACTCGAATCCTAGCCCGGTATAACCAATTTTAATTTTACAGCATTATGAACCTTACGCCTTTTTTACTCTCTGATCGAGGTTCTCGGCATTGAAAAATCTTCGAAAACTAAATCACACGTGTATATGTTGACATTTAAGAGATATACAGTAAAGAAAATCAAGGGCAATGGTGATATATATGCGGATTAGACACCAAAACAAACACTCAACAAATGGCTACAATTTAAGGAATGTGTTTAGTGACGGTTTCAGATTCCTAATTGATGGAGAAAGGTCTGGTGGCAAGAAAAGTTGCTTCTTGGAGGTTGTCAAGTGTTTTCGCTGGACGATTCCATTCTTGGGTAGTTGGTTTGGCCCTTGTTCCTGTAACTCGAATCCTAGCCCGGTATATCCCATTTTAATTTTACACCATTGTGAACCTTACGCCTTTTTTACTCTCTGATCGAGGTTCTCGGCATTGAAAAATCTTCGTAAACTAAATCACACGTGTATATGTTGACATTTAAGAGATATACAGTCAAGAAAATCAAGGGCAATGGTGATATATATGCGGATTAGACACCAAAAAAAAAAATACTCAACAAATGGCTACAATTTAAGGAATTTGTTTAGTGACGGCATCAGATTCCTAATTGATGGAAAAAGGTCCGGAGTAAAGAAAAGCTTCTTCTCGGAGGTTGTCAAGTGTTTTCGCTCGACGATTCCATTCTTGGGTGGTTGGTTTGGCCCTTGTTCCTGTAACTCGAATCCTAGCCCGATATATCCCATTTTAATTTTACACCATTGTGAACCTTACGCCATTTTTTACTCTCTGATCGAGCTTCTCGGCATTGAAAAATCTTCGTAAACTAAATCACACATGTATATGTTGACATTTAAGAGATATACAGTCAAGAAAATCAAGTGCAATGGTGATATATATGCGGATTAGACACCAAAAAAAAAACACTCAACAAATGGCAACAATTTAAGAAATGTGTTTAGTGACGACATCAGATTCTTAATTGATGGAGAAAGGTCTGGTGGCAAGAAAAGCTGCTTCTAGGAGGTTGTCAAGTGTTTTCCCTCGACGATTCCATTCTTAGGTGGTTGGTTTCGCCCTTGTTCCTGTAACTCGAATCCTAGCCCGGTATATCCCATTTTAATTTTACACCATTGTGAACCTTACGCCTTTTTTACTCTCTGATCGAGGTTCTCGGAATTGAAAAATCTTCGTAAACTAAATCACACGTGTATATGTTGACATTTAAGAGATATACAATTAAGAAAATGAAGGGCAATGATGATATATATGCGGATTAGAAACAAAAAAAAAACACTCAACAAACGGCTACAATTTAATGAATGTGTTTTGTGACGGCATCAGATTCCTAATTGATGGAGAAAGGTCTGGTGGCAAGAAAAGCTGCTTCTAGGAGGTTGTCAAGTGTTTTGGATTGACGATTCCATTCTTGGGTGCTTGGTTTGGCCCTTATTCCTGTAACTCGAATCCTAGCCCGGTATATCCCATTTTAATTTTACTACATTGTGAACCTTACGCCTTGTTTACTCTCTGATCGAGGTTCTCGGCATTGAAAAATCTTCGTAAACTAAATCACACGTGTATATGCGGTTTAGACAAAAAAATAACACTCAACAAATGGCTACAATTTAAGGAATGTGTTAAGTGACGGCATCAGATTCCAAATTGATGGAGAAAGGTCTGGTGGCAAGAAAAGCTGCTTCTAGGAGGTTGTCAAGTGTTTTCGCTCTATGATTCCGTTTTTGGGTGGTTTGTTTGGCCCTTATTCCTGTAACTCGAATCCTTGCCCGGTATATCCCATTTTAATTTTACACCATTGTGAACCTTACGCCTTTTTTACTCTCTGATCGAGGTTCTCGGCATTGAAAAATCTTCGTAAACTAAATCAAACGTGTATATGTTGACATTGAAGAGATATCCCGTCAAGAAAATCAAGGGCAATAGTGATATATATGCGGATTAGACACCAAAAAAAACAATCAACAAATGGCTACAATTTAATGAATGTGTGTAGTGACGGCATCAGATTCCTAGTTGATGGAGAAATGTCTGGTGGCAAGAAAAACGGCTTCTAGGAGGTTGTTAAGTGTTTTCGCTCGACGATTTCATTCTTGGGTGGTTGGTTTGCCCTTGTTTCTGTAACTCGAATCCTAGCCCGGCATATCTCATTTTAATTTTACACTATTGTGAACCTTACGCCTTTTTTACTCTCTGATCAAGGTTGTCGGCATTGAAAAATCTTGGTAAACTAAATCACACGTGTATATGTTGACATTTAAGAGATATACAGTCAAGAAAATCAAGGGCAATGGTGATATATATGCGGATTAGACACAAAAAAAAAACACTCAACAAATGGCTACAATTTAAAGAATGTGTTTAGTGACGGCATCAAATTCCTAGTTGATGGAGAAATGTCTGGTGGCAAGAAAAGCTGCATCTAGGAGGTTGTTAAGTGTTTTCGCTCGACGATTCCATTCTTGGGTGGTTGGTTTGGCCCTTGTTCTTGTAACTCGAATCCTAGCCCGGTATATCCCATTTTAATTTTACACCATTGTGAACCTTACGCCTTTTTTACTCTCTGATCGAGGTTCTCGGCATTGAAAAATCTTCGTAAACTAAATCACACGTGTATATGTTGACATTAAGAGATATACAGTCAAGAAAATCAAGGGCAATGGTGATATATATGCGGTTTAGACACAAAAAAAAACAATCAACGAATGGCTACAATTTAAGGAATGTGTTTAGTGACGGCATCAGATACCTAGGTGATGGAGTAATGTCTGGTGGCAAGAAAAGCTGCTTCTAGGAGGTTGTCGAGTGTTTTTGCTCGACGATTCCATTCTTGGGTGGTTGGATTAGCCCTTGTTCCTGTAACTCGACTCCTATCCCGGTATATCTCATTTTAATTTTACACCATTGTGAACCTTACGCCTTTTTTAATATCTCATCGAGGTTCTCGGCATTGAAAAAT
Organism: Helianthus tuberosus; assembly: GCA_030545235.1. Classification (NCBI taxonomy): domain Eukaryota; kingdom Viridiplantae; phylum Streptophyta; class Magnoliopsida; order Asterales; family Asteraceae; genus Helianthus; species Helianthus tuberosus. Next base: position 14,260 of record JARYGA010049942.1, read on the forward strand.
CTTCGTAAACTAAATCACACGTGTATATGTTGACCTTTAAGAGATATCCCATCAAGAAAATCAAGGGTAATGGTGATATATATGCGGATTAGAGACCAAAAAAAACAATCAACAAATGGCTACAATTTAATGAATGTGTGTAGTGACGGAATCCGATTCCTAGTTAATGGAGAAATATCTGGTGGCAAGAAAAGCTGCTTCTAGGAGGTTGTCAAGTGTTTTCGCTCGACGATTTCATTCTTGGGTGTTTGGTTTGGCCCTTGTTCCTGTAACTCGAATCCTAGCCCGGTATATCTCATTTTAATTTTACACCATTGTGAACCTTACGCCATTTTTACTCTCTGATCGAGGTTCTCGGCATTGAAAAATCTTCGTAAACTGAATCACACATGTATATGTTGACATTTAAGAGATATACAGTCAAGAAAATCAAGGGCAATGGTGATATATATACAGATTAGACAACAAAAAAAACACTCAACAAATGGCTACAATTTAAGGAATGTGTTTGGTGACGGCATCAGATTCCTAGTTGATGGAGAAATGTTTGGTGACAAGAAAAGCTGCTTCTAGGAGGTTTTCAAGTGTTTTCGCTCGACGATTCCATTCTTGGGTGGTTTGTTTGGCCCTTGTTCCTGTAACTCGAATCCTATCCCGGTATATCCATTTTAATTTTACACCATTCTGAACCTTACGCCTTTTTTACTCTCTGATCGAGGTTCTCGGCATTGAAAAACCTTCGTAAACTAAATCACACGTGTATATGTTGACATTTAAGAGATATATACAGTTAAGAAAATGAAGGGCAATGGTGTTATATATGCGGATTAGACAACAAAAAAAAAAACACTCAACAAATGGCTAGAATTTAAGGAATGTGTTTAGTGACGGCATCAGATTACTAATTGATGGAGAAAGGTCTGGTGGCAAGAAAAGCTGCTTCTAGGAGGTTGTCAAGTGTTTTCCCTCGACGATTCCATTCTTAGGTGGTTGGTTTGGCCCTTGTTCCTGTAACTCGAATCCTAGCCCGGTATATCCCATTTTAATTTTACACCATTGTGAACCTTACGTCTTTTTTACTCTCTGATCGAGGTTCTTGGCATTGAGTATCTTTGTAAACTAAATCACATGTGTATATGTTTACATTTAAGAGATATACAATTAAGAAAATGAAGGGCAATGATGATATATATGCGGATTAGACACAAAAAAAACACTCAACAAATGGCTACAATTTAATGAATGTATTTTGTGACGGCATCAGATTCCTAATTGATGGAGAAAGGTCTGGTGGCAAGAAAAGCTGCTTCTAGGAGGTTGTCAAGTGTTTTGGATTGACGATTCCATTCTTGGGTGGTTGGTTTGGCCCTTATTCCTGTAACTCGAATCCTAGCCTGGTATATCCCATTTTAATTTTACACCATTGTGAACCTTACGCCTTTTTTACTCTCTGATCGAGGTTCTCGGCATTGAAAAATCTTCGTAAACTAAATCACACGTGTATATGTTGACATTTAAGAGATATAAAGTCAAGAAAATCAAGGGCAATGGTGATATACATGCGGATTAGACACAAAAAAACACTCAACAAATGGTTACAATTTAAGGAATGTGTTTAGTAACGACATCAAATTCCTAGTTGATGGAGAAATGTCTGGTGGCAAGAAAAGCTGCTTCTAGGAGGTTGTCAAGTGTTTTCGCTCTACGATTCCATTCTTGGGTGGTTGGTTTGGCCCTTGTTCCTGTAACTCGAATCCTAGCCCGGTATATCCCATTTTAATTTTACACCATTGTGAACCTTACGCCTTTTTTACTCTCTGATCGAGGTTCTCGGCGTTGAAAAATCTTCGTAAACTAAATCACACATGTATATGTTGACATTTAAGAGATATACAGTCAAGAAAATCAAGGGCAATGGTGATATATATGCGGTTTAGACACAAAAAAAAAACACTCAACAAATGGCTACAATTTAAGGAATGTGTTTAGTGACGGCATCAGATACCTAGGTGATGGAGTAATGTCTGGTGGCAAGAAAAGCTGCTTCTAGGAGGTTGTCAAGTGTTTTCACTCGACGATTCCATTCTTGGGTGGTTGGTTTAGCCCTTGTTCCTGTAACTCGAATCCTAGCCCGGTATATCTCATTTTAATTTTACACCATTGTGAACCTTACGCCTTTTTTACTCTCTGATCGAGGTTCTCGGCATTGAAAAATCTACGTAAACTAAATCACACGTGTATATGTTGACATTTAAGAGATATCCAGTCAAGAAAATCAAGGGCAATGGTGATATAGATGCAGATTAGACACAAAAAAAAAAACAATCAACAAATGGCTACAATTTAATGAATGTGTATAGTGACGGAATTAGATTCCTAGTTGATGGAGAAATGTCTGGTGGCAAGAAAAGCTGCTTCTAGGAGGTTGTCAAGTGTTTTCGCTCGACGATTTTATTCTTGGGTGTTTGGTTTGGCCCTTGTTCCTGTAACTCGAATGCTAGCCCGATATATCTCATTTTAATTTTACACCATTGTGAACCTTACGCCTTTTTTACTCTCTGATCGAGGTTCTCGGCATTGAAAACTCTTCGTAAACTGAATCACACGTGTATATGTTGACATTTATGAGATATACAGTCAAGAAAATCAAGGGCAATGGTGATATATATACAGATTAGACAACAAAAAAAACACTCAACAAATGGCTACAATTTAAGGAATGTGTTTAGTGACGGCATCAGATTCCTAGTTGATGGAGAAATGTCTGGTGGCAAGAAAAGCTGCTTCTAGGTGGTTGTCAAGTGTTTTCGCTCGACGATTCCATTCTTGGGTGGTTGGTTTGGCCCTTGTTCCTGTAACTCGAATCCTATCCCGGTATATCCCATTTTAATTTTACACTATTGTGAACCTTACGCCTTTTTTACTCTCTGATCGAGTTTCTCGGCATTGAAAAACCTTCGTAAACTAAATCACACGTGTATATGTTGACATTTAAGAGATATACAGTTAAGAAAATGAAGGGCAATGGTGTTATATATGCGGATTAGACAACAAAAATAAAATACTCAACAAATGGCTATAATTTAAGGAATGTGTTTAGTGACGGCATCAGATTCCTAATTGATGGAGAAATGTCTGGTGGCATGAAAAGCTGCTTCTAGGAGGTTGTCAAGTGTTTTCGCTCGACGATCCTATTCTTGGGTGGTTGGTTTGGCCCTTTTTCCAGTAACTCGAATCCTAGCCCGGTATATCCCATTTTAATTGTACACCTTGGGAACCTTACGCCTTTTTTACTCTATGATCGAGATTCTCGACATCGAAAAATCTTTGTAAACTAAATCACACGTGTATATGTTGAAATTTAAGAGATATACAGTTAAGAAAAACAAGGGTAATGGTGATATATATGCGGATTAGACACCAAAAAAACAATCAACAAATGGCTACAATTTAATGAATGTGTGTAGTGACGGAATCAGATTCCTAGTTGATGGAGAAATGTCTGGTGGCAAGAAAAGCTGCTTCTAGGAGGTTGTCAAGTGTTTTCCCTCGACGATTCCATTCTTAGGTGGTTGGTTTGGCCCTTGTTCCTGTAACTCGAATCCTAGCCCGGTATATCCCATTTTAATTTTACACCATTGTGAACCTTACGCCTTTTTTACTCTCTGATCGAGGTTCTCGGCATTGAGTATCTTCGTAAACTAAATCACACGTGTATATGTTGACATTTAAGAGATATACAATTAAGAAAATGAAGGGCAATGATGATATATATGCGGATTAGACAAAAAAAAACACTCAACAAATGGCTACAATTTAATGAATGTGTTTTGTGACGGCATCAGATTCCTAATTGATGGAGAAAGGTCTAGTGGCAAGAAAAGCTGCTTCTAGGAGGTTGTCAAGTGTTTTGGATTGACGATTCCATTCTTGGGTGGTTGGTTTGGCCCTTATTCCTGTAACTCGAATCCTAGCCAGGTATATCCCATTTTAATTTTACACCATTGTGAACCTTACGCCTTTTTTACTCTCTGATCGAGGTTCTCGGCATTGAAAAATCTTCGTAAACTAAATCACACGTGTATATGTTGACATTTAAGAGATATACAGTCAAGAAAATCAAGGGCAATGCTGATATATATGCGGATTAGACACCAAAAAAAACACTCAACAAATGGCTACAATTTAAGGAATGTGTTTAGTGACGGCATCAGATTCCTAGTTGATGGAGAAATATCTGGTGGCAAGAAAAGCTGCTTCTAGGTGGTTGTCAAGTGTTTTCGCTCGACGATTCCATTATTGGGTGGTTGGTTTGGCCCTTGTTCCTCTAACTCGAATCCTATCCCGGTATATCCCATTTTAATTTTACTCTATTGTGAACCTTACGTCTTTTTTACTCTCTGATCGAGTTTCTCGGCATTGAAAACCTTCGTAAACTAAATCACACGTGTATATGTTGACATTTAAGAGATATACAGTTTAGAAAATGAAGGGCAATGGTGTTATATATGCGGATTAGACAACAAAAATAAAATACTCAACAAATGGCTACAATTTAAGGAATGTGTTTAGTGACGGTATCAGATTCCTAATTGGTGGAGAAATGTCTGGTGGCAAGAAAAGCTGCTTCTAGGAGGTTGTCAAGTGTTTTCGCTCGACGATTCTATTCTTGGGTGGTTTGTTTGGCCCTTGTTCCAGTAACTCGAATCCTAGCCCGATATATCCCATTTTAATTTTACACCATTGGGAACCTTACACCTTTTTTACTCTCTGATCGAGGTTCTCGACATTGAAAAATCTTTGTAAACTAAATCACACGTGTATATGTTGACATTTAAGAGATATACAATTAAGAAAAACAAGGGCAATGGTGATATATATGCGGATTAGACACCAAAAAAAAACAATCAACAAATGGCTACAATTTAATGAATGTGTGTAGTGACGGAATCAGATTCCTAGTTGATGGAGAAATGTCTGGTGGCAAGAAAAGCTGCTTCTAGGAGGTTGTCAAGTGTTTTCCCTCGACGATTCCATTCTTAGGTGGTTGGTTTGGCCCTTGTTCCTGTAACTCGAATCCTAGCCCGGTATATCCCATTTTAATTTTACACCATTGTGAACCTTACGCCTTTTTTACTCTCTGATCGAGGTTCTCGGCATTGAGTATCTTCGTAAACTAAATCACACGTGTATATGTTGACATTTAAGAGATACACAATTAAGAAAATGAAGGGCAATGATGATATATATGCGGATTAGACACAAAAAAAACACTCAACAAATGGCTACAATTTAATGAATGTGTTTTGTGACGGCATCAGATTCCTAATTGATGGAGAAAGGTCTGGTGGCAAGAAAAGCTGCTTCTAGGAGGTTGTCAAGTGTTTTGGATTGACGATTCCATTCTTGGGTGGTTGGTTTGGCCCTTATTCCTGTAACTCGAATCCTAGCCTGGTATATCCCATTTTAATTTTACACCATTGTGAACCTTACGCCATTTTTACTCTCTGATCGAGGTTCTCGGCATTGAAAAATCTTCGTAAACTAAATCACACGTGTATATGTTGACATTTAAGAGATATATAGTCAAGAAAATCAAGGGCAATGGTGATATATATGCGGATTAGACACAAAAAAAACACTCAACAAATGGCTACAATTTAAGGAATGTGTTTAGTAACGGCATCAAATTCCTAGTTGATGGAGAAATGTCTGGTGGCAAGAAAAGCTGCTTCTAGGAGGTTGTCAAGTGTTTTCGCTCTACGATTCCATTCTTGAGTGGTTGGTTTGGCCCTTGTTCCTGTAACTCGAATCCTAGCCCGGTATATCCCATTTTAATTTTACACCATTGTGAACCTTACGCCTTTTTTACTCTCTGATCGAGGTTCTCGGCATTGAAAAATCTTCGTAAACTAAATCACACGTGTATATGTTGACATTTAAGAGATATACAGTCAAGAAAATCAAGGGCAATGGTGATATATATGCGGTTTAGACACAAAAAAAACACTCAACAAATGGCTACAATTTAAGGAATGTGTTTAGTGACGGCATCAGATACCTAGGTGATGGAGTAATGTCTGGTGGCAAGAAAAGCTGCTTCTAGGAGGTTGTCAAGTGTTTTCGCTCGACGATTCCATTCTTGGGTGGTTGGTTTAGCCCTTGTTCCTGTAACTCGAATCCTAGCCCGGTATATCTCATTTTAATTTTACACCATTGTGAACCTTACGCCTTTTTTACTCTCTGATCGAGGTTCTTGGCATTGAAAAATCTTTGTAAACTAAATCACACGTGTATATGTTGACATTTAAGAGATATCCAGTCAAGAAAATCAAGGGCAATGGTGATATATATGCGGATTAGACACCAAAAAAAAAACAATCAACAAATGGCTATAATTTAATGAATGTGTATAGTGACGGAATCAGATTCCTAGTTGATGGAGAAATGTCTGGTGGCAAGAAAAGCTGCTTCTAGGAGGTTGTCAAGTGTTTTCGCTCGACGATTTCATTCTTGGGTGTTTGGTTTGGCCCTTGTTCCT
>JARYGA010049943.1:0-26869 GCA_030545235.1 Helianthus tuberosus
TGATACATATGAATCACCCCAAAACAATCGAAAATAGTAAAAAGAGGGGGTCTATGTACTCACCTTCGGTTGCGTTTTTAAATGTTAACACAATCCCTCAAATTGTTTATCCTCCCTAAATTCAATAAGAATGATTTTAATAATCAAAAACCCACACTTTGACATGCAAAATACTACTTATGTCATTTCTGGTTTAACATATATGAAACTGAGCTGTTTTCGGACATTTAAATAAAATGGTTAACTTATTCCAAAAATTCCCAAATTTTTACAGAACGTCTCACACGAACCAAATATTATTGTGTAAAAATATCGGGGTCCAATTCATTATCAGTATTTTATAGAAAATCATTTACCGGACTGCAATCAGATTTGTTACTTTCTGATCGCAGTCTACGAAATAATTCATCTAAAATTTATTGTAAGTCTTTTTGTCTTAATTCTAGTGGGAGAATTACTACAACATTAGTGGTCATTTACAGTATAAATTTCATGGGCTGGTTCTACTCAGGTTTCGAGTTATGACTGAAAACGTATCGACCATTTACTGCAGTAAAACTCAGCTTTAGCTGCTGTTACAAAACGGGTCTTTAAAAATAGTAAACGACCTCAAAAAAATATGATTCCAGTGCCATTTACTTTGTTTTTCGAAAATACATATTTTAGGCTTCAGAAATTCTGTTTTTCGACTTATTATGGTCTGTTTACAGCCCTATGAAGTCGGCTGAAAAGTAACTCAGCGTGTTCTTTTATAACTTAAATGTTACTAAATCGTATCCACACATGTCCGAACAACGGATTTATCAAGAAGACAACGATCAAATATCAAGCATGATTTAACAATCCCTAAACCAACAACATTTTCGCTTCATGTTTTATTCTTATATAAACTTTCTGTAAAGGTTTAAGTAAACTTTTATGTTTCAAGTTTCTTGTTTAGACTTTTGTAGTGTTCTAGTAAAATGCAACATACTACTCTTTTTAATCTACTCAAAATAGATGTAAACAAGAGTGATCCGAGACTTACTACTAGCACAAGGCTAGGGTAGAACTTCAAGTGCAAAGATGAAGAAAAGATGACGAAGAAGACTAGAATAAAGCCCTTATGAAGCTCCACACAAAGCAAGCTCTCTTGTATCAACTTTTAACCTTGAATGGGACTTGTAACTTGGAAGGTGATGGTTGTTTAGGGTGGTGATGGTGGCGGTTTGGGAGGAACCGAAATGAGAGAGTGGGAGTTTGAGTGTTGTGTAGATTGAAGTATGGTTGTGTAATTATAGGACAAAAATCTAAATAAGATCTCATAATATCCTAGTGTATCTATGGGAAATCCAAGTGAATCCAAGAATGATATATATGGATTTGCAAGACCTAAAAAAAATCGACTCTTGGAGATATGATTTGATCATTGAAAGATTTTGGAAGATATAAAAGAAGATATGGTGGAAGATATGGAAGATTTGAAAAGACAAAAAAAATCCAAGAAGGATTATATAATCTAGCCATATCAAGGAAAATATTGCCATATCTTGTGAAAATATTTAGTGGGTCCCTCTCCATATATTGTAACCGTATGCATATGGGGGAGGGGGTGAAGTGTAATTTTGATGGTATATTAGATGATAGTAGGTGTTTAACTGGGTACCGGGTATTTTATCTAGCGTTTGACTCCCGGTTTATGGCGTTCTAAATTATTTTTATTATTCTATAAAAATAAACTCGCCAAAATATTACTGAAATAAATTTCAGTTGCCGAGACTGGCTGCGTTTTGCAGTAGAAGCACTGTGTCGCGCAGAAACACGCGGTACGTGCTTAAACTTGAAAAATAACGTTTTTAAGCGTTTTAATTTATTTTTCAACACGGACCTGATTAAAATAGAATTTTAATCATAACAGAATATTTTCAGCATTTAAATATTATCCGGGCGGTCACCAACGTTCGTTTCGCAGTTTTGTCGTAATTAGTTCTTTAGTTAAAATAAACATGTTTTCGCCATACCGAATCCTTCGAAACTTATTTCTAAGTTATGTAAAGTATATTTAGGGTATGTTTAGCTTATGTCACAGTTCTGGAGTGTACGTCGCGTTAAACTGATTGCGTTTACGCACCAGTTTGCGTATAACCTTCCAGAAAGTGATTTAAAGCTTGAAATCGGAATCGAATCAAATTGTAAAATTAATAAACACAATTACACATATAATAACACCGAAGCATATTGTTTTATTGATAATCCACGTTGTTTTACAATATACGATGATTACAGAACACAGTCGTCACAGTCTCCCCTACTTTAGGAAATTTCGTCCCGAAATTTTATTTAGAGGAAACTTGTGAAAACAAATGCGGATATTTCATCTTCATCTGGTCCTTATGTTCCCAAGTAAACTCAGGGTCACGTTTGGATTCCCAGCGAACTTTGACCAAATGAATCCGTTTGTTCTTCAACTGTTTGTATGTACGGTCCACTATCTCCACAGGTTTCTCGACAAAGTGCATCGTTTCATCAATTTGAATCTCGTCGAGAGGAATGTGAAGATCAGCATCAGCTAAACACTTTTGCAAATTGGACACGTGAAAAGTCGGATGAACATTTCCAAGCTCTGGAGGTAGCTCTAGTCGATAGGCAACCTTTCCAATTCTTTCAACAATCTTAAATGGTCCAACATATCGTGGTGCAAGTTTTCCTTTCTTTCCAAATCTCACCACTCCCTTCCAAGGTGACACCTTGAGTAGGACACGGTCTCCGACTTGAAATTCGAAGGGCTTGCGTCGCATATCCGCTTAACTCTTTTGACGGCTTATAGCTGTCACAAGATTATCGCGGATTTTCTTGATTTTATCTGTTGTTTCTAGAATGAGCTCAGGTCCAGTAAGCAGAGCTTCACCGGTCTCATTCCAACAGACAGGTGAACGACATTTTCGACTGTAGAGAGCTTCGAATGGTGCCATATTAATGCTAGCATGATAACTATTATTGTATGAGAACTCGATCAATGGCAAATAAGAATCCCAATTACCACCAAAGTTTATCACGCATGCTCTAAGCATATCGTCCAAAGTTTGAATCGTCCTCTCAGATTGACCATCTGTTTGGGGATGATACGCAGTGCTTAGATTCAGTTGGGTTCCCAAAGCAGATTGCATGGTCTTCCAAAAATGAGATGAAAATCGAGCATCACGATCGGAAATGATATCTAAAGGAACACCATGTCGTGATGCAATCTCGTCTACATAGATCTTGGCAAGCTTCTCAGCAGAGAAATCCTCACGGATTGGTAAGAAGTGAGCAGATTTTGTCAAACGATCAACTACAACTCAAATAGCATCGTGACCTTTAGACGTACGCGGTAACTTAGTAATGAGATCCATTGCAATGTTCTCCCACTTCCAAACCGGTATCTCTGGTTGTACAAGCAAAGCAGAAGGTCGTTGATGTTCAGCCTTGACTTTGAGACAAGTTAGGCATTTCGATACATACAAGGCAACATACTTCTTCATACCAGGCCACCAGAACTGAGTGCGAAGATCCTTGTACATTTTATCAGCACCAGGATGGATAGAATATCGAGACTTGTGAGATTCGTCCATTACTAAGGTGCGAAGATCGTCCTGATTCAGAATCCACAAACGATTCTCAAAATAGAGTAAACCATCGTCTTTCCTTTCGAGTTTAAGCTCAAGTTGAAGCGGTAGCTCATATTTCAATAAGTCATTGATCACACAAGATCATTGAGTTTGAAGAACACGAGATTGAATATCAGATAGAGTTCGAACAGAATGAAGCTTAACTCGTTCCTTTCCACTAAGCGCATCGGCCACGACATTCGCTTTTCCAGGATGGTAGCGGATCTCGCAATCATAATCGTTCAAGAGTTCAACCCAACGTCGTTGCCTCATGTTCAGTTCCTTCTGATTGAGAATATGCTGGAGACTTTTGTGGTCTGTGAAAACCACACACTTCGTTCCATAGAGGTAGTGTCTCCAGATTTTAGGCGCAAAAATTACAGCCCCTAACTCAAGATCATGAGTCGTATAGTTCTTCTCATGAATTTTCAACTGTCTAGACACATAAGCTATGACTTTACCACGTTGCATAAGAACGCAACCAAGTCCTAGGTTCAACGCGTCACAATAGACAACAAAATCATCGTTTCCCTCAGGTAGAGATAAAACAGGAGCATCACAGAGCTTTCGTTTCAGCGTTTGGAACGCTTCTTCTTGCTTAGGTCCCCACTAAAAAGGCTTATTCTTCTGCGTCAAAGCAGTGAGTGGAACCGCGATCTTTGAAAAGTTAGAAATAAACCGTCGATAATAACCAGTAAGACCAAGAAAAGAACGAACTTCTATAGGTGTTGTCGGTGTATTCCAATCCTTAATTGCAACAATCTTGGATGGATCTACGTGAATACCCTGCTCATTGACAATATGACCCAAGAACTGAACTTCTTTAAGCCAGAATTCACACTTGGAGAATTTAGCAAAAAGTTGTTCCTTCTTCTGAAGTTCCAAGGTCAAACGAAGGTGTTGCTTGTGATCGGCTTGAGACTTTGAATAAATAAGAATATCGTCGATGAACACAATGATGAACTTATCTAAATAAGGTTTACAAACCCTATTCATTAAGTCCATGAAGACAGCTGGGGCATTTGTCAAACCAAAAGGCATGACAGTGAACTCGTAGTGCCCATATCTTGTACGGAAAGCGGTTTTGGGGATATCTTCTTCGAACACGCGAAGTTGATGATACCCAGAACGCAGATCGATCTTGGAAAAGCATGAAGCACCTTGCAGCTGGTCGAAGAGATCATCAATTCTAGGTAGGGGATATCGATTCTTGATGGTAAGCTTATTAAGCTCTCGATAATCGATACACTTTCGAAAAGATCCATCTTTCTTTTTCACCAAGAGAACAGGAGCTCCCCAAGGCGAATAGCTCGGACGGATGAATCCTTTATCAGACAACTCTTGAAGCTGTTTCGATAACTCTTGCATCTCGGACGGTGCAAGACGATAAGGCGCTTTCGCAATCGGGTTGGCATTGGGTACAAGGTCAAAAAGCCAAAGCAAAAGAAAACTCAAAAACCCCCCAAACCTATCAAAAAGGCAACTCTGGAGGATGAGATACCAGAGCAACTGCCAGTGACAGCACAAAAGTCACAAGAAACCACTGCTGGTACTTCCTCACAGCAGTTGGTACAAATATCTCAACCCATGGCTGAAACTCCTCCTGCTTCTTCTAAAAAAGAACAGGTTGTACAAATAGGGACACCACAATATGATGCTCTGGAATCACTTGCTTCCATCATCCACAGCCCAATGCCTGGGGCCAATTCTCTTTCTACACCCACCCTCACCTCCACAATTCCCCCACCAACTAAATTATTCTTGGATGCTATTGATCTAAACCAGGCACAAACCAGTCCTTCTCACTCTCCTATCAATGAGAACATACTTCAACACACGACTGGGTCTGATGTATCAATCATAGCTAACCCACCAACAAGACCTGAGGAGGCTACACCCCTTGAGTTACAAGTAACTCTTGGTGGTAATCCAAGTGAAGCAGCCACTACAAGTGCTGAACCCACTGGTTCGCATTTGGACAGTGGTTAATAAGACTTCCTTGGAGGCAATTCCTTCTATAGCACCTCTGATAACCACTAGTGAGTTTGTTTTGACCACTGGTACCATCAAAAGGTTATCAAGTGTTGAGGGAAGAAGTCCCCAGTACCAAGAAAAAGGGGCATCAGTGGATGATTATTGGAATACATTCCCAAGTCAACCACTGTTCAAAACACTGTTAGTGGTAAATCAGATGATCCCATTAAGTTGGGTGATGGTTTAAAGTACCAAGAATTGACGGATAGAATTGACAAACTGGATACCTCTGTTGCAAAAATCAAAGAAATGCTGCAACAGTTGTTGAAAGTTCAAAAGGGGCAACCCACTGCTGTTCCAGCTCAAGCACCTGCTCCACCACAAGCACCTGCTGCAAATGAGTTATGGAATCTATTTCAACCCTTGCTCCAACAACAAAAACAAATGGCTGATCAGCAACATGCAATACATGTTCAAGAGCTGAGAAACATGATGGAGTCAAGGTTTAGAAATACCCAAGCAGACATCAAGGCTATAAAGGCCCACATCCTAAACACCACTTGCATTGCTCCTCTCACTGTTCTCTTCATTGATAAACTTCCCCCAGATAATGCCAAAAGGGGGAGAAAATCAAACAGTGGAAGAAGAAGAAGGGGATTGATGATGGTCTCTATATTGAACCAGAAAAGGAGAATATGACTAAAAACATTCCCTTGCCAGATGATAGTAAAAAGATTGATGTTACCACAAATGCACTTGCTGAAGCAAAAGCAAGTGTAAAAAGGGACAGAGAGGCAAAAGATATGTCCAGGTGGAATGAGGAGAAAATAGCTTATATGGAGCTGAATGCGCATGATTGTTCTGAGCCAAAGGATGTTCAAAATCCAGAGCCAAAATGAAAGAATCCCACTAGAAAAGTGAGGGAACCCAAATCCACACCATCCAGACTCACAAAGCATACTTCCAAACCACTTTCCAAAAGCCCCCAACATCAATCGTCCACTCAAACAGCTGTTGTAACTCCTGCTGTATCAACAACTGCTGGTACTTCAGTAGTTTCAACATCTGCTATCACTTCAACACACACCACTTCAACACACACCACAACCACTGCCTTATCACCACCACCAAAAATCATCTCACCACCAAAACCACCATCACCACTAAAAACAACCTCACCACCATCACCTCCTGCCAAAAAGCAGAAAACAACAGATGTTACCACATCTGTTGTAATGACAACAGTGGTTGAAACACCAGTTGTTTCAACAACTGTTAGTCAGCCACCTTCTACCACTCAAATCACCACCACATTACCCAAAACATCATCAGCCTCTCTTACAATAAAAAGGAGAAGGATTTTCATACCTGATGATGACTCTCCATCACCTCCACCAACATCTTCACAATCTCTTGCACTTATTCCAAACCCTGTCCCTCTTTCATTAGCTCAAGTACAACAACCAATCCCTATCATCACTCCTGCAGGTTTCCAATATCCTCTTGAACTCATTGCAGTCAGAGAAGAGATCAAATCCTTCTACTATGAGTATGATCATGCTAAAAGGAAGTTGCCATCAGTTGAAGGATATCCTAGGCCAAACAACATTGTATAGTACTTGAAAGTTAAGGCTCAACAGGCAGAGGATATTTCCAAAAGAAACTCCCAAGGAAAAACTGACAAAGAAATTCAAAGGCATTACCAGTTTCTATTTACTCAAGTCGGATCTTTAGAGCAATTTGCAAAAAATGTTTGTCAACAAATATCAGAAAGAGCAGATGAAACTCTGAGAAAAGACTACATTGAAAGCATTATGGCTTCTAAGAAGTATAAGGGAGAAAAAACATATGTACAAAGAGTGGACCATTCCTGAGCTTGACTGACTAACAGCTGTTGAAACAACTGGTGTTTCAACCACTGTTGTCACTACAACTGTTGATGTATCAACTGTTGTCTTCTGCTTTTTGACAGGTGATTTTTGTGATGGTGGTGTTGTTTTTGGTATGGCAGTGGATTGACTGTTAGTTGATGAAATGGTGAGGGCAGTGGTTGAAATAACATTTGTTGAAACCACTAAAATATCAACAACTGTTGATACAACAGGTGTCTCAACATCTGTTGGCTTATAGGTTTGATGTGAGGAACTTTTGGGGATTTGAGGAGTATGTTTGGTGGTTTTGGAAGGTGTGGTTTTGGGTTGGCTAACCTTTCTGGTAGGCTTTCTTCTTTTAGTTGTAGAAATACCTTGCTCTTCCTTTTCCATCATAACTTTCTTCTCATGTTCAAATATTTTTGACCCTTTTATTTCCATTGTCTCTTTCTTGTTTGCTTTTTGATCAGCAAATGCATTTTGAGTCACATCAACCTTTTTAGAACCATTTGGCCTTGGAATTTCTACCACAGGTTTATAGAGTGGATCTGGCGGCATATACAAACCTTCTTTACCTTTCTTTCCTTTCTCCCCCTTTTTGGCATCATCAAGGTTTTCTACAAAAACAACTGTAGGAAGAGAAGTGCTAGTGGTTTGGAGCTGATGAGCTTTTATGGCCTTTATATCAGCTTGAGTATCTTTATACCTAGTTTCCATCATATTTCTGAACTTTTGAAGCTGAATCTCATGTTGGTGATTAGCATACTGTCTTTGTTTATGAAGCATAGGTTGAAACAAGTGCCATAGCTCAGTGGGGGATGGAGCAGATGTTGCAGCAGTGGGTGGAGCTCTTTGAGATTGTAACAACTGTTGCAGCATATTTTTGATATTTGCAACAGATGTTTCAATTTTGTCTACTCTCTCTGTCAATTCTTTGTATTTTAAACCATCACCCAAATGAATGGGATCATCTGATTTCCCACTAACAGTGGTTGTATCAGTAGTTGTCTTAGGAAAAGTTTCCCAAAAATCATCCACTGATGCCCCTTGTTCTTGGTACTGGGAACTTCTTTCCTCAGCAGTGGTTACCTTAGTAAACACACCAGTGGGTAATGGAAACACACTAGTGGTCACCTTGGTTCCCAAAGAGGAAATTTCCTTCAAGGGAGTCTTACTATGAAACTACTGTCCAGGTGGAAATCAGTGGATTCAACACCTGTAGTAGCTGCTCCACTTGAACTACTGACAAGAATTACTTGTAACTCCTGCAATGTAACCTCCTCAGCTGTTGATGAGTTAGCAATGATAGAGGAATCAGACTCAGTCACTTGTTGATGTATTTTCTCAGTGATAGGTTGTTGAGAAGAACTGATTTTTGTCTGATCCATATCTAGAGCATTCAACAGAGGTAGAAAAGATGGTGGAATTTGTGAAGTGAGGATAGGGGTGGAAAGAGAATTTGCCCCAGGAGCAGGACTGTGGAAGATGGATTCAAATGAATCCAGAGCATCATAATGTGGTGTCCCTGTGGATACAACCTGATACTTTTGAGAGGATGCAGGAGGAGTCTTAGGCTCAGGTTGAGATCTTTCTTCCATCTGCTGTGAGGAAGTAGCAGCAGTGGTTATTGGTGACTTTTGTGTTGTCACAGGAGTTACTTCTGGGATCTCATCTTCCAGAAGATCCTTTTTGGAGGGTTTGGGGGACTTTGTGGATTTTTTCTTTATGGTCCTTTTGGTGATTTTTGGTGTGGGTTTCACAGCAGTGGTTGTGCTGCTGTGATCACCAGGAGTAGTGGGCAAAACAGCAGGAGCCTGAGGAGCAGAGGTTGTCTCAGCTAAATTCTGCTCAGGTTCCTCTGTTTGTGTTTTGGAAGGTTTTGACTGCCTTGTGAAAATTTCAGAAGATAGGCTGTTTATTTGAAAAGGATTTCCTTGGATGAGCACATGTGCACTATCCTTTGGAATTTTCTGTTGTAAATAAAAACTTAAAAACCTTGGAAACAATAAGAATGGTTTTTTCTTGTCTTTGATATTATTAACATTTTTGACCATATCATTGAAAATCTCCTGGGAGTAGTTAAAATCAACTTCAGCCATTATAGCATAACCCAGGTATTGGATTTTCAATGGTATTTCATTGAAAGCTGTTGTTTTATTTGACATACACATGAGGAGGGTATAGAATAAAAATCTCATGGGAGGTGGAAAACTCCCTTTTTGCAAAGTATCTTTCTTCATTTGTTCTTCATACCCCCTCTCAATCAAATCAGTTTGATATTCTTCCTTTGGGAAAGAACTTTTACCTGTATGATCATTGATTTCAAAAACCTCAGAAATGGTTTTTGGTGTGACAGCAACCTAAATTCCTCCTACGGTTGAAGGAATAGCCCAAGGCTTGTTGTCTTGAACCTCAACTTGTGCATGTTTCCAGAAATCACGTAGGGTATCAAGGTAAATTGGTGCGTTACAAGTCAACAAAGTTTTGTACTTTGAAGACGAAAGAGTATCAATAATGGAGTGAAAGGTTGTGTTTTGACTTGTTTTCTCAAGTGTACACAGGTAGTTATGAGGGGTTTTTAGTGCGAGAGCCACGATGATTTGAAGGTAGTTGCGAGACGAAGAAGAAGATGAGTGATTTTAAAGTTTTTGATGGAAACTGCTTTTGAAAGGAATTTTGAATTTGACTCGATAGTGAAAACCCTGTTTGGGGTTTTGATCAGGGTTTTATAAAGTGAAAAAGTGAATGCTGACGTGGCAGCGGTTACAAAGATCTGACGGCTAAGTACTGTCCACGTGACAACCTCTGATGAATAATGGAAGACAGTTGTTTAGGAAACCACTGATGAGCAATATCAGTGATTTACAGTGGTGAAAATGAAAACACTGGCTGACTTTTAACTATCAGTGGATAGCCATCAGTGAAACACTGAAGTTTGATCAAACAGTGATTTACAAGGAACATGAAGGAACAGAGGTTGTCTTTCAGCAGTGGAAGGAATCAACAGAACATATGTTTGAACCAAAACAGTGGTTATGGCAAACTTTTAAGGATTAATGAAAATTTTCATTTTTAGCTATTTTTAAGGATGGATTTTTGATTTTCTGAAAACATTTTAATGCTTTTTATTCATAGAAAAACATGATTTTGCCTGTTAATTCCATGTTAAGCATGCCAATCCTAGAGATCAAGCTTTCAAAGGTGGATATGTCTAAAGCCTTTGTTAGCACATCTGCCAGCTGATTTTTAGTTGGAACATGGTGCAGAGAAATCAAACCTTTTTCATAGCAATCCCTCACAAAATGATGTCTGATGTCAATGTGCTTGGTGGTTGAATGTGAAACTGGATTTTTGATGATATTTTCTGCTGCCTGACTGTCCAACATGAGAGGTGTCTTTAAGGCAGTGATACCAAAATCCAGCAATTGATTTTGAAGCCATAACAGTTGGGCTGTGCAGCTTGCAGCAGCTATATACTCTGCCTCAGTAGTGAATGTTAAAACAGTTGCTTGCTTTTTGCTTTGCCAAGACACTAAACAACTACCTAGGAATTGGCACCCTCCTGAAGTGGACTTCCTTGTTGTGTTACATCCAGCAAAGTCACTATCTGAGAAACCTGAAAGCTTGATATTTCCATCAGCTGGATACCAGATACCAAGTGTGGGAGCACCTTTTAAGTATCTGACTATCCTTTTCACAGCAATAAGATTTGACTTTCTAGGGACTGATTGGGATCTTGCACAAACACATGTTGCAAACATGATGTCTGGCCTAGATGCAGTTAGGTACAATAAAGACCCAATCATGCTTCTAAACAGAGTTTGATCAACCAAATCATCCTTCTCATTAGACATGACTATCTTGGTGGTTGCTATGGGTGTACTACATGGTTTGCAATCATTCATATTAAATTTGTTCAAAAGTTCTTTTTCATATTTGCCTTGATGAATGAAAGTACCATTTTCCAGTTGCTTTACTTGGAGACCAAGAAAGCACTGTAGTTCACCCATTGCACTCATCTCAAACTCAGCTGTCATGGGTTTTCTAAACTCTTCACACATTTTTGAACATGTGCTTCCAAAAAATGATGTCATCCACATAAATCTGGACAATCATCAAGTCTTTCCCTCTCCATTTTAAAAACAGTGTTGTCAATTTTACCTCTTGTGAAACCAATAGAGAGAAGAAAGGTGGAAAGAGTTTCATACCAGGCTCTAGGTGCTTGTTTCAGGCCATACAAAGCTTTATTTAGCTTGTAGACATGATTTGGATTAAATGGATCTTCAAAACCAGGAGGTTGACAAACTTATACCTCTTCTTGAATCTTACCATAGAGGAATGCACATTTAATATCCATTTGAAACACCTTTATGCTGTGGTTGACAACAAAGGTGTGACAACTCGAGTTTCCAAGATTTCCATTTTCACATTTATTGCACGTGTATTGTTTAAGCATTTGTTTCACGACTTGTTGGTTTCGTAACTGTATATATATCGTACTATGGTGATATATTATATTTGATATACAACAAGAGGGTACTGTTGATATGTATGCATAATTGCTAATATAGGGTTACATGTTTACTAGCACTATGGGATGAAAACACCAAAGTGTTTTCATCAAGTTAGGGTCCGGCGAAAACAAGAGTGGGCCTGGCCCAGTAGAAATCGGATATATATTTTTTGACTTTTATTCTATACGTAAGACGGTGAACCGGTAAACCCTAGCATCTCATTCTCCTCTTTAGCACCGACGGCAACACCCATTCCTTGAAGCTTTATCGTCACACAAAATCTTTGGGACTATCCTTTGAATCGGTTAGTAATCTGTGATGTTTGATTGGTAGCATAGTATGTTGAACTGTTATTTCGATGGTTATGGTTTTGACTGTGCTTCAAGTTGCATGAGATTTCATAGGATACACATGTAGATGGCGGCTAACATTTGTCTTTAGTGCATGTGGTTTTGTCAGGAATATGTAATAATTCATATGTGTGTGTGACTTGTTAATGGAAATTGTTTTGAAGGCTTTCTATTGGACCGATGTGAAGTGCCGTATGTATATATGTTGGTAATGAATGATATGATCCTATGTATGCATGCTGTGAATGATTACATAAACCTGTCAACATTGAATTATATGGATGTGATCCACTGAGTTTTATTAATTGTGCAACATGTGGTCTACTGACATGTTGTAGGAATAGGTGAAACCCTTTTTATATTGAATGAATGAATGGATAATATTTGAGAATGATTGGACCGATTATACTAAGGCCAAGGATAGTCGACGAGATAAAAATCCTGTTTCGCCAAACAAGACTCGACGAAACAGAATGTGATTCGTCGATGTATGTGTTTCGTCAATATCTGTGTTTCGCCAACTTATGTGTTTCGCCGATGTACGTGTTTTGCCGAGCTGTGCATTAACTTGAGTTAATTCTGTTAAGTGTTAACTAGAATATTTAACTGCTGTTAAATGTTAAACATGACTGATATGGTTGACTACGTGTTACATGTTTTTACGTGAACAACTTGAACACAAACTGATTTTGTATACGTGCATACTCTAGGACGTGATTGATTTACTTTGAGCACATACTTAGCATACCGAGCAAACCAAGGTGAGTTCATACAGCCAAGGCATGGGGTTCCCGGGTGGGAATGGGATTTGATGAATTATTGTGTATACTCAGACGGTAGAACCTAACGATAAGATACGACTAGACTAGTAACACTTATTGAACTGATCTTCGCACACCTGCCAAGGGTTGGCCGCGATATTATGACTGACTTCGCACACCTGCCATAGGAAGGCCGCGAACTAAATTTACAAGTCTTCGCACACCTGCCTGGGAGGCCGCGATACAAATAAACCTAGTCTAGAATACTTGGGAAAAACATCCCCTAATATCTTCGCATACCTGCCTGGGAGGCCGCGATGGAATCTAATACGATACATGACGTAACGAACGAACATACTACTACTCACGCTATACTATTACTGAACTGTTATCTGTGAACTCGCTCAACTAGTTGTTGATCCTCTGTTACATGCCTTGCAAGTCGTTAGATATATGGAGCTTGCACAGGGAGGAGCTGGTCGTTGTGGGCTTGGATCGTGATTGTTTCGTTAAACACTTTATGGCATTTCATACTTTATTTTGTTGGGTTTAATTCTTACGCTTCCGCTAAACAGTGATAACCTACGTCTATTTTGAACACCTTTCATATTGGTGGTTGAATGGCATTTACTTTTATATATTAATTACATGTTCAATATGATTGGTGGCTTGATCCTGGTCAGTCACGCCTCCAAGCGGTGATACTCCGCGTGTGGATTTTGGGGGTGTGACAGATTGGTATCAGAGCCATTGGTTATAGAGAACTCGGTTTTAATAAGGGGAAAACGATTTTGTTAAAACCAGACTATAACCAGAACAGTGCTCTCAACGATCCACAACGACGCTTTGCTCCACGTGCAAGACTCAACATCCTAGGTAATAAGGTTTATGTTTATTGCCTACATGCTAGAATTACATAGAACTTTGCTCGTGGTATGCTCAGATTACTGAACCTACTATATGTTATTGCTCGAGAATACTTGTGTGCTCACTCTCTTCGCACTATTCGCGAACCTCTCACCCACATGTTCTCCTTGATGTCAAGATCATGAGTGGACGCGTTAACCTAACTCAAGCCCAATTGGCGGCTTCGATCACTGAACAAGTTACTGCAGCACTCGCAGCTGCCCAGGCAGGAGGTGTAACCTGCCATCACCACTTACTCTAGGATCTTTAGATCCTACTCTCGTAACTCAACACTTGTGCTTAATTTTGATTACTCTTACGCACACGACAAGTCAACACGCTCAGCCACCTGTATGCACATACAAGACTTTTATGGACTGTCGTCCTACTACTTTCAGTGACACTGAAGGAGCTGTTGGACTCCTCCATTAGTTCAAGGAACTCGAATCGGTCTTCGAGTGTATGAATGACCCGAGGCTCGTAAGGTGAAATATGCCACTGATACTCTCGAAGGCACTGCGTTAACTTGGTGGAACGCGCAAGTTCAGATGCTCGGGCTGGCGGCTGCTAATGCCACCCCTTGGGACGAATTCAAGGAACTAATCAAACTAGAATACTGTAACTATGATGACATCCACAAACTGGAAGTGGAGTTCTTTAACCTGAAGATAACGGGGTCAGAAATAGAGGCGTACACGAAACGATCCAACAAACTGGCAATTTTGTGTCCAACCATGGTGGATCCTCCCATCAAGAGCATTGAGCTGTACCTCAAAGGCTTAGTACCAGAAATTCAAAGCCATGTGATGACTGCTAATCTTGCTACTATTCAAGATGTTACTCATCTTGCTCATCGTCTCACAGACCAGGCAGTGGAACAGAACAAGCTGCCTAGACGTATTGGTGCTACTACTACTACTTCTGCTACTCCCAGTGACAACAAATGAAAGTGGGATGGAACCTCTAGCAACGGTTCGACTACGGTTTCATCCCAGGCACAGCAGCGAAAGATCGATGACAACCAAAGTCCTGGTCAGCAACCTTTTGGTAGTCAAGGGCAGGGTGGATACAGGGGAAACCACCCTAAGTGCAAACGATGTAAATTGCACCACAGCGGGCAGTGCAACCGAAATCATTGTCAATGATGCGACAAGCTTGGTCATGGAGCCAAAGATGGTAGAAACTCACGTCCTGCAAGCCAGAACCAACAACAACAGACACAAAATCTATAGAATCAGCAGCAACAGCAGGGTAACAAGGGATGTTATCAGTGTGGTGCTGAAGGTCACTTCAAAAGACACTGCCCACGGTTGAACCAGAACCAGAATCAGAACCACAACCAAGGAAACGGGAACTAGGGAAGACAACAACGGGGGTAATAACGACGACAATGGTGCCAGGGGTCGAGTGTTCATGATTGGTCAGGGTGATACTAGGAATGACCCCAGCGTTGCGATGGTTCCGACATCGTCATTGGTATGGATTGGTTATCCCAACAACAAGCAGAGATCCTATGCAAGGAGAAGATCATTCGCATTCCTCGTTCTGGTAAAGAACCTCTCGAAGTTCAAGGCGACAAGAGTGGTGTCGTGAGTGGCATCATATCCTTCTTGAAGGCTCAGAAGTGTTTACGAAAGGGGCACACAGCTGTTTTAGCACTCGTTACTGATACATCGAAGAAAGAGAAAAAGATTGAGGATATTCTTGTAGTACGCAATCTTCCTCAAGTGTTTCCTGAAGAGTTACCTGGGTTACCGCCTCATTGTCAGGTCGAATTTCAGATCGAGCTAGCTCCAGGAGCAGCACCTATAGCTCGAGCACCTTATCGCTTAGCTCCAACGGAACTGGAAGAACTGTCTAAGCAACTGCAAGAACTCTTGGAAAAGGGTTTCATACGTCCTAGCTCTTCGCCTTGGGGAGCTCCAGTACTATTTGTAAAGAAGAAAGACGGTACCTTCCGCATGTGTATAGACTACCGCGAACTGAACAAGGTGACTGTGAAGAATCGCTATCCTCTTCCACGCATCGACGATTTATTCGACCAGTTGCAAGGGTCGAGCTATTACTCGAAGATTGATCTAAGGTCGGGGTATCATCAACTGAGAGTCCGAGATGAGGACGTCTCCAAAACAGCGTTCAGAACACGCTACGGCCACTACGAGTTTTTGGTCATGCCTTTCGGGTTGACGAACGCGCCTGCGGTTTTCATGGATCTTATGAACAGGGTTTGCAAACCTTATCTCGACAAGTTCGTCATTTTTTTCATCGACGACATCCTGATCTACTCGAAGAGTCGGGAGGAACACGAGCAGCACTTACGACTTATTTTGGAACTTCTTCGAACGGAACAGCTATACGCTAAGTTTTCAAAAAATGCGACTTCTGGCTTCGTGAAGTCCACTTCTTAGGCCACGTGGTAAACAAGGATGGGATTCATGTCGATCCATCCAAGGTGGATTCGATCAAGAACTGGCCTGCACCTCGTACACCGACAGAAATACGCCAATTCTTGGGTTTGGCGGGTTATTACAGAAGGTTCATCAAAGACTTCTCAAAGATTGCTCAGCCACTTACACTACTGACACAGAAAGGTGTTGTTTATCGTTGGGGTAATGCACAGGAAACAGCGTTCCAACACTTAAAGGATAGACTCTGTAGCGCACCTATCCTCTCATTGCCTGAAGGCACAGACGATTTTGTAGTCTACTGCGACGCATCCATCCAAGGTCTTGGATGTGTGTTGATGCAACGGGATAAAGTTATTACTTATGCTTCGCGCCAACTTAAGGGTCACGAACGGAATTACACTACGCATGATTTAGAGCTGGGAGCTGTTGTCTTTGCACTTAAGATATGGCGACACTACTTGTATGGTACCAAATGTGCTATCTACACTGACCACAGAAGCCTCGAACATATCTTC
The DNA here is from genome assembly GCA_030545235.1 of Helianthus tuberosus. Taxonomy (NCBI): domain Eukaryota; kingdom Viridiplantae; phylum Streptophyta; class Magnoliopsida; order Asterales; family Asteraceae; genus Helianthus; species Helianthus tuberosus. Next base: position 16,926 of record JARYGA010049943.1, read on the forward strand.
AAACAGAAGGAACTGAATATGCGACAACGACGATGGGTCGAACTGCTAAACGACTACGAATGCTCAATCAGGTACCACCCAGGCAAAGCCAATGTTGTGGCTGACACCCTCAGTCGAAAGGACACCGCGCCTAAGCGCGTGCGAGCTTTACAACTCACTATACAGTCTAGTCTTCCTTCCCAGATACGAAATGCTCAGGTAGAAGCATTGAAACCAGACAACGTCAGGGCTGAAGCCCTACGCGGCTCAAGGCAACGCTTAGAACAGAAGGAAGATGGTGCTTACTACGTCACAGGACGCGTCTGGGTCCCACACTATGGTAACTTACGCGAGCTGGTAATGGATGAAGCTCATAAGTCTCGCTACTCGGTACATCCAGGTTCGGATAAAATATACCACGATATCAAAACTACATACTGGTGGCCTAGCATGAAGGCCCACATAGCCACATACGTTAGCAAATGCTTGACTTGTGCGAGAGTCAAGGCAGAATATCAGAAACCGTCAGGACCACTCCAACAACCTGAGATACCACAATGGAAATGGGAACAAATTTCCATGGATTTTGTTACTGGCTTACCTAGATCTCAGCGCGGAAATGATACTATTCGGGTGATCGTGGATCGACTCACAAAGTCTGCACACTTCTTGGCCATCAAAGAAACAGACAAGTTCTCTACACTAGCAGACATCTACTTGAATGAAGTGGTCTCAAGGCACGGGGTGCCAACCTCTATTATCTCGGATCGGGACGCACGATTTACTTCAGAACTATGGCAAGCAATGCACAAATCTTTTGGCTCTCGTTTAGACATGAGCACAGCTTATCACCCTCAGACGGATGGGCAGTCTGAGCGCACCATTCAAACTCTAGAAGACATGCTTCGGGCGTGCGTAATTGACTTTGGCAATGGTTGGGAAAAATATCTGCCACTTGTGGAATTTTCTTACAACAACAGCTACCACACCAGCATTAAAGCTGCACCATTCGAGGCATTGTATGGGCGTAAATGCCGGTCACCTCTCTATTGGGCAGAGGTGGGAGATAGTCAAATCACAGGTCCAGAAATGGTAGTTGATACTACTGAAAAGATTGCTCAAATACGACAACGCATGGCGGCAGCTCGTGACCGTCAGAAAGCATACGCTGATAAAGATAGAAAACTACTCGAATTCCAGGTTGGGGATCGAGCGCTACTCAAAGTTTCACCCTGGAAGGGTGTGGTTCGTTTTGGCAAACGCGGCAAACTCAATCCACGATACGTTGGACCTTTCGAATTTATTGAGAAGATAGGCAGGGTAGCCTACAGATTGAACTTACCAGCTGAACTCAGTGCAGTTCACAACGTCTTTCACGTGTCGAATCTGAAGAAGTGTATGTCAGATGAGACCCACATAGTTCCCTTGAAGGAACTCACTTTCGACGAGCGGTTGCACTTCGTCGAGGAACCTGTTGAAATCACGGACCGGGATGTTAAGGTCCTCAAGAACACGAGAATCCCTCTTGTACGAGTTCGTTGGAACTCCCGCTGCGGCCCAGAGTTCACCTGGGAGCGTGAAGATCAAATGGAACTCAAATATCCCCAGTTATTCGGAACCAATGCAACTACTACTGAGGCTGAAGCTACCAATACAGAATTTCGGGACGAAATTCCAAATCAACGGGGGGATGATGTGACACCCCAAGAAAACCAGTAATTTTTCGCAAACCTGCTCGGGGAGCCGTGATACAATACAGGTAAACAACGTCACACCACTAGCTTCCTCAGTAACTGCATGCTAAATTTCTGGACGAAATTTCTTTTCAATTGGGGATAATGTGACAACTCGAGTTTCCAAGATTTCCATTTTCACATTTATTGCACGTTTATTGTTTAAGCATTTGTTTCACGACTTGTTTGTTTCGTAACTGTATATATATCGTACTATGGTGATATATTATATTTGATATACAACAAGAGGGTACTGTTGATATGTATGCATAATTGCTAATATAGGGTTACATGTTTACTAGCACTATGGGATGAAAACACCAAAGTGTTTTCATCAAGTTAGGGTCCGGCGAAAACAAGAGTGGGCCTGGCCCAGTAGAAATCGAATATATATTTTTTGACTTTTATTCTATACGTAAGACGGTGAACCGGTAAACCCTAGCATCTCATTCTCCTCTTTAGCACTGACGGCAACACCCATTCCTTGAAGCTTTATCGTCACACAAAATCTTTGGGACTATCCTTTGAATCGGTTAGTAATCTGTGATGTTTGATTGGTAGCATAGTATGTTGAACTGTTATTTCGATGGTTATGGTTTTGACTGTGCTTCAAGTTGCATGAGATTTCATAGGATACACATGTAGATGGCGGCTAACATTTGTCTTTAGTGCATGTGGTTTTGTCAGGAATATGTAATAATTCATATGTGTGTGTGACTTGTTAATGGAAATTGTTTTGAAGGCTTTCTATTGGACCGATGTGAGGTGCCGTATGTATATATGTTGGTAATGAATGATATGATCCTATGTATGCATGCTGTGAATGATTACATAAACCTGTCAACATTGAATTATATGGATGTGATCCACTGAGTTTTATTAATTGTGCAACATGTGGTCTACTGACATGTTGTAGGAATAGGTGAAACCCTTTTTATATTGAATGAATGAATGGATAATATTTGAGAATGATTGGACCGATTATACTAAGGCCAAGGATAGTCGACGAGATAAAAATCCTGTTTCGCCAAACAAGACTCGACGAAACAGAATGTGATTCGTCGATGTATGTGTTTCGTTAATATCTGTGTTTCGCCAACTTATGTGTTTCGCCGATGTACGTGTTTCGCCGAGCTGTGCATTAACTTGAGTTAATTCTGTTAAGTGTTAACTAGAATATTTAACTGCTGTTAAATGTTAAACATGACTGATATGGTTGACTACGTGTTACATGTTTATACGTGAACAACTTGAACACAAACTGATTTTGTATACGTGCATACTCTAGGACGTGATTGATTTACTTTGAGCACATACTTAGCATACCGAGCAAACCAAGGTGAGTTCATACAGCCAAGGCATGGGGTTCCCGGGTGGGAATGGGATTTGATGAATTATTGTGTATACTCAGACGGTAGAACCTAACGATAAGATACGACTAGACTAGTAACACTTATTGAACTGATCTTCGCACACCTGCCAAGGGTTGGCCGCGATATTATGACTGACTTCGCACACCTGCCATAGGAAGGCCGCGAACTAAATTTACAAGTCTTCGCACACCTGCCTGGGAGGCCGCGATACAAATAAACCTAGTCTAGAATACTTGGGAAAAACATCCCCTAATATCTTCGCATACCTGCCTGGGAGGCCGCGATGGAATCTAATACGATACATGACGTAACGAACGAACATACTACTACTCACGCTATACTATTACTGAACTGTTATCTGTGAACTCGCTCAACTAGTTGTTGATCCTCTGTTACATGCCTTGCAGGTCGTTAGATATATGGAGCTTGCACAGGGAGGAGCTGGTCGTTGTGGGCTTGGATCGTGATTGTTTCGTTAAACACTTTATGGCATTTCATACTTTATTTTGTTGGGTTTAATTCTTACGCTTCCGCTAAACAGTGATAACCTACGTCTATTTTGAACACCTTTCATATTGGTGGTTGAATGGCATTTACTTTTATATATTAATTACATGTTCAATATGATTGGTGGCTTGATCCTGGTCAGTCACGCCTCCAAGCGGTGATACTCCGCGTGTGGATTTTGGGGGTGTGACAAAAGGCCAGGAATAATCTGATAGCTTCCAATCTTGCTACAGGGGTAAAATTTTCATCATAGTCAATGCCTTCTTCCTGCCTGAACCCTTGAACCACTTTGTGCCAATAGGACTCTCACCCTCTGGTTGTGGTACAAGCTCCCATACTTGTTGTCTTTTAAACTGTTGGAGCTCTTCTTGCATGGCTTCCACCCAACTGTTGTCTTTCAGTGCCTCTTGGTACTTGACAGGTTGATGAAGTGATAGAAAACCAGCAAAAATATAGATGTTTTGGGATTGACTTCTGGTGAGCACCCCTTCATTGATGTTGCCAATGATTTGGTCAGGTGGATGAGACTTCAAGAGATCAGATCTCCTTTGTATGGAACAATGGCATTTAAGGGTGAGGCCTACAGATGTGAATCATCTGAGCTAACAATTGTTGGTGACTTTGATGATCTAACAATGTCTTGAAATGGAGGTGGGGGGATAGGAGGAAGTGGTGTGGAAACAAGTTTATTTTTATCCACTGTTTGAAGATTTTTATCAACAGTGTTTGAAGATGTGGAGGCAGGGGTTTGAGAACTACTTTGGTCAACAATTTTTGAGGTAGCAGTGGATGAGCTTTGACAGCTGTTTTGAACATATGCTGCTCTGGCAATGGATATGATCTTCTATTGTGGAATGATCACTTCATATCCATTGTCTGATAGAGGAAGTTGAGATGGACCTGCACTATTAGTCTTGACATAAACATTTTCAAAAGTAAATTTATCAAGATCAAATAACTCAACAGGATTTGCAGGGATTTTCATTGAAGAAAGTTCATTGAACTTTACATTCAAAGTCTCTTCCACTGTCTTAGTCCTGGTGTTAAACACTTTGTAGGCCTTAGCAGTGGTTGAGTATCCCAAATGATAACCACAGTCTATTTCAGCTGCAAACTTAGAAATTGAATCTTTTAAGTTTAAAATGAAGCATGGGCATCCAAAAACTTTGAAGTATGAGACCAGTGGTTTGATTTTATACATAATTTCATAGGCAGTCTTTTAATGCCTGGGGTATATCAAAACTCTGTTCTAGACATAGCAAGTAGTGTTTACTGCCTCTGCCCAGAAAGTTAATGGCAAACCTGAATCAGCAAGCATGGTTCTGGCAGCCTCAATAAATGTCATGTTCTTTCTCTCAACAACCCCATTTTGTTCTGGTGTCCTTGGAATGCTGTACTGCCTTACAATTCCTTTTGACACACAAAACTCATCCAACTCCCTATTTCTGAATTCTGTGCCATTGTCACTCCTAAAGATTTTTACTGGCAAGTCAAACTGCTTTTCTACCTGTTTGACAAAGTCTTGCAATGTGCCTGCAGTCTCATCTTTGGAATGTAAGAAATAAGTCCATGTAAACCTAGAAAAGTCATCTACAATTACCAAACAATATCTTTTCCTTTTAAGACTCATGACTTTTACTGGGCCAAATAGATCCATGTGCAACATTTGCAAACACTTGGTTGTTTTGGACTCTTCAATGGACTTAAATGAGCTTTTATGTTGTTTTCCTTTTAAGCAGGAAACGCAATGCTCAGGACAGGTGAACACTTTTTGTGGAAGACCTCTTACAAGGCCCTGTTTTGACAAAGTAGTGATTGTCTTGAGATTTTTGTGCCCCAATCTATCACACCCCGACCGCGTTAAAACAGTAAACCACGGCGGAAACGTCGGGGAGTGTCGTAACAGAATCATTGTTTCACAACACATGGATAAAAGTTCTGTTTTATTGAATTAAGTTTATTACATTGTATTGAAACTAGAAACAAACATGAACAAATTAACTTCCATTATTATTAAGTCACTAAGGCCTCGTCCATTCCTATGTGAGCATGCATCAATATCATCATCAATCATCACCAACTATGATACCTGAAACACATGTGAAAATACGTCAGCATAAAAATGCCGGCGAGTACATAGGTTTTATGTGAGTGTCAGATTCATGGCTCGTTTACATTTTGAAATAACTTGAACAACTTTGTTAAATGATATTAGAAAACAAGGTTTTGTAAAATGTTTGTATTGTAAATTGAAATAACCAAGTCAAAACAGATTTGTTATAATTTATAAAACCTCGATGCTATGATTCTTAACTCCAAAACATTTGTTTAAGTAAACCCAAATTGTAAATCATTTTTGAAATAAAACTCGAATGTTTTATATCGTTAGAAAAACCTTGTAATATAACCTTGTTTTGATAACCTGGCCCAAGTGATCAAGATAACGCAACGACATATAATGTGTTAAAAGCACTTATATATAGGAAGTACCAGTGGCGTATCCACCATGCTTTTAGCACATTACACCCGCCCCGTTACTGTTGGTACACTGAATGTCTGCTGACTATGTCTTAGTTGAGTCTTAGGTCTAGATAGGTTAGATTGGAGCTCGGAAATGAAAAAGTGGTTTTAGATTGTAATTCCACTCCAAATGACATTTATGTCATTAGGAGCGAAATCAGGTTTCTTGTAATTCCGCTCCAGATAGTTAAACAGGTGATTCCGCTCCTGAGGTAACATGTTAATTCCGCTCCTGATGATCTAGCTGATTCCACTCGTAATAGAAGTGTAGATAGGAGCGGAATCAGGAGGCTATATATAGGTGTGACACCTGTGCCTTCACAGCCATCAAACAAATACCGAACCAATGAAATATTTTATTTCATACTTGGGATTTGTATAAATATGTGCATCATTTGCACATATCAATTCTTGTTCGATTCCAAACTCTAAATCGCTTTCTAGAAGGTTATACGCGCACCGATGCGTAAATATAACCGGTTTAATGCAACGAACACTCCGGAATAGTGAAATAGGCTTCACATACCTTAAATAACCTTTACATAACTTAGAAATAAGTTTCGAAGGCTTTGGTATGGCAAAAATCAAGTTAAATCGCTTACAGGGACTAAAGTTGACAAACTGCGAAAGTATGCCAATTTGAACTGTAACGAACATTCCAGAACATGACCATAAGTTAAACATACCATAAATATCCTCTACATAGCTTAGAAATAGGCTTTGAGGTGTTCGGTACGCTAAAATAAACTTTTGGGTCATTCAGGGACTAAAAGTGCCAAAAAGTGCACAAGTTTGCACTTTCGCGCATAACTTACGTTCTGAATACATCCGGACATCCAAAAATTTATGTAAGCACTAAAACATTTTATTTTAGTTTTTGGCATGAGAAAAATCCATTCGTCACGCCATTTGGATCATTTTTCACGCTTATGCGCATTCCTTCGTAATTAACCGAACAACGTAACCGTACGGCTAAACGAACCGACACCCGAGATATTTTTGAACACATTTTAAGTTCCCTATACTTTAACTTCATTTTATAACTTTGAAATGGAGTTAACGGGGCTTAAACGTGTCAAAAAATGCATCGAAAACCAAGTTTTGAGGTTGCAGGGACTGAAACTGTAAATCTGCCAAACTAGGTCCGTAAGTAGGGGCCAGATGCAGCAAAACATTTTTTTACAGCTGTTAACAGCCCTTAACACTCTCCAAAGGCCAAGTGCCAAGTGTCAAACTCTTATGGTGGATGGCAAATGAGTTACCACAACTTTCCAACAAGTGTACGGCTTAGATCGTGCCCCCTTTTCCAAGAAATGATCCTAACGGTGAACCAAAAACTATAAATACCCACCTCCACCCTTCACTTTTCCTCACAAGAATCTGATCTTATGTGCTCTAAGTTGAAACCTTTGTTTCATACCTGAGCTATTTTGATCTAGATTAGCATTCGGGGACCCTTCGTAAGTGTTCCTTCGTTCTTTTATTGCTTTTCGAGTCCGAAAGTCAAACTTTGTTTGACTTTCTGCATTGACCAGTTTATGGTCAATGCGAAGTTCGTTTGAACTTCGCAACGTGATTGTAATCACGATGGCTATAGTCCCTTGTGACTATGCCTAATGATTACCACGTTGTCTAGGGTCGTAAGGGTAAGCGATCTAATAAATCGCTTATACCTTCGAACCCGACCCATTTGGTCGATCATTAGGATCCGACCAAACACATTAGGTGACCATAGTATATAGGGAATAACCTTCCGAGGTTATACCTTATGGTCGCTTCGTTTAAGTAGTTGTAAGATAGGTAGTTTATATGCCTTAGGTAAATTACCAAAATACCCCTTTGATGCCAAAATTCATTTTAAACATATGTAACATAACTTTTGACATCTAAACTGATTTGACAACCATATTAGACATGTTAAGGAATATTTTACTTGTCATAGGACTAGTTAGGCGTTCCGAACGCGTTTCACGCGAGCGGCGCGTTAAAGTAGCATAAGCTACCTAAACGGGTCGTAATGGGTCGTAAGCACTTATGTTAGGTTTCATTTAGTATGTAGGCTTTGTTAAACCATATTACACGAGTCTCCATACTCGTTTGGTTTACGAACCCGCATTCTATCCGATCTTCCAATTTAGGTCCGGTATATTAACATAGTTACCTATATTAGGTGCCGTTTGATTCCGTGATCTCTAGCATTGCTTGGTGGTTATCTTAGGACTTCTGAGCAATCTCAAGTGAGTACATAGACCCCTCTTTTACTGTTTTCCAAACATTTTGGGGTGGAACACATGTGCCTACTTGTTACTTTCGTGCTTTCCATGTTTTCACATCATATACTTGCTATATTCATTAGTACATTTATAGTACATGATTTCATTGTCTTACATTACATTTTATGCTATGTATGTCCATTTAGTTCATACTTAGTACATCGTTTCACATCACATCACATGCTATGTATGTTCATTTGTTGCATACTTAGTACAGTTGTTTTCATCACATGCTTACATTTTGATATGATATTTGGTTTGTTTTGATGGATCAATATACATTCATTAACACCGATCACGCCGTTCGTTAGTAGGTAGTGGTACCATAGGAATTGACAACTCCCGTTCCGGACATCCTGGGTAGGTGGGGATGAAAGGAATGACCGAATTCGATATACATTTACAACAAGATAGACCTTTAATTTGTTTAAGGGTTTATCGCCACAGTCTCAAGGCTTGGATGTATGCATTCTCACAATACCGCATAGATATTTGTATCAGTATAGCATGCATTTCCACAAAACATAGCTTTGATTTAAACCTTGTTTTACTTCAATACTTTGTTTTTGTGCATATGGTTTAGTTGATATATTTCACTAGCCATACATATCATTTTGGTTACACATTACATGATTTACATTTGACACATAAACATTATTGACATTGGTTACACATTACATGATTTACATTTGACACATAAACATTATTGACATTGGTTATACATTACATGACTTACATCTTGGCAATAAACATTTTGACATATTATTCAATACGTTTGGCAATTGGCTTAAACATAGACATCTTACATTGTTGGTTTGGTTTGAGTAAGTGATTTAAGTAACGAGGCGTGTGTAATATGATACAAGCATGGTGGATACGCCGCTGGTACTTCCTATATATAAGTGATTGTATGGTATTACATATCGTAGCGTTATTTGAATCATTTCAATTTGAGACATATAACATTTTATACAAATAACATACTTTCACAAGACATTAATTTACAAACAACTAACTTTTTTTACAAACTCATTTTACATGGTTATTCATTTAACCATACATTATTCTCTTATTTATACATATCATCTGATCTTATCATTTTTCAAATGATTTACAAGACAAAGCAAATTACAAGGTTCATGGCTAAACATTTTCTCAAACATAAGTCATGAATTCTGTTTTCACAAAACCTATGTATCTCACAGGCATTTTTATGCTGACGTACCTATTTTCACATGTGTTTTCAGGATATGATGCATAGGACTTATCAAGATACACATAGGCGGACTTGGGCTTTAGTGACAATAAAAGATGCAAGACTAGTTATTTATGTTATGTTTCTTTGATAGTCAAGACATTGTAACTCTTTTAATCAATAAAACAATATTTAAATTTCCATGTGTTATGAAACAATGATTCTGTTACAACACTCCCCGACGTTTCCGCCACGTTTTGTTGTCCTACGTGGTCGGGGTGTGACAGAAAAGTTGGTATCAGAGCTCATGGTTATAGGGAATTAGGTTATTAGTAATGCTTTGACCTAGTCTATAACCTTTCTA
>JARYGA010049944.1:0-24781 GCA_030545235.1 Helianthus tuberosus
AAGGGGTATCAAGCAAACTATAAGAAATTCAAAGGAAAAAACAGAGGATGAAGGAAAGGATGATTACCTGAGAATCGCTTGAAGAGTAATGATAACAAGATGAAATATCTCAGCTAATTATAGGCTGAATATAGGGGGTAAAGAGTAAATGTTGCATTGAAAATTGCACAATGTCACCTCAACCGTCGTTTCGTTTTAATTGCCTCGTTCTACGAGTTAGAATTTTTAAAATATATCCGTTGGATTGGTATACCAACAGATATATTTGGGGACAATTGTTATGGGCCATTTTCTTAGCGTATATATCCTGACTAATATCCTGCTTTTGGTTGTTTACTTGTGATCAGGATACTGGATTAGGACATTGGTAACATCTTGGGCGATATCCTGGTATTAGCTAATTGACCACGTGCAGGTTAGAGGCTGTGGGTTACTAACGGTCAGATGGACTTCTTCTCCTTAGGACTCGGGCAAATCTGTTATATGAGAGACGTTGAACCCGAAAGACCAGGTCTACAACGTTCAAGTGGGGAATATCCGCCGGATCCCGGTTTATTAGGGTAGTTTGTTGCATTTCTTTTACTATAAATAGATGGGGCGGATCAGATTAAGGCACGCAACTTTACACACACACTCGTTCGCACACTTTACTCTCTAGCTGCTAGCAAACACTATACACCAACACTTGTACTCGAATTACATTGTAACACCTAGTTGATCCGCATCACATCCTGCACTGTATCCTGATATTTGAAGTAATAGAAGAACAAGGCAGCTGCGATTGTCAGCTCCCGAGGTTTTGTGCCGGCGATCTAGATTGATCAAGGGCTTTCCTCGTACATCACGTGTCAACCTTTACTTTTTTGCTCATTGTTTGTTCATAGATACAGCTCTATATCCTGAGCCGTATCCTGAAAGTGTTTTTACAATTAACTTGATTGGCATATTTTTCACACATATTTCTAGCACACTACCTCACTTAACTAATTTGATCATTTTTTACCAAAACAGTAATCATGAACAATTAACGAAATAAACGGATATATTATTTATACTAATTATAAATAATATATGTAACGTTTATTCAGTTATTCTCGGGCTTTATATCGCGTCTTGAACCTGTTCTACATATATTAGATTTGGTACCCGATTAATTATAAATAATTTATTGTTTAAATTATTTTTTTGCTTTTCTTATCTTTAGTGCACCACCAGTAGCCGCCCCACTTCCTCTTTCTCTTAAACAATTACTAATTGTAAATGGTGTCTGTCACAATGTTTTGTAGAAAAACAATATATATATATTACAAGTGGTACTAAATTGGCTGGATTGTCAGCAACAATAAATATGGATCTTTCATTCAAGAAATGTAGGATAGTTTTGTTATTGTTGTCCATGTTTTCTCTGAGAGGCAAATAGTTTATGTTCTCTTCTACAAAACACAAAGATCGCTGTTGTTCAGTAGAACACCACCGGTTACACGACGCACCCCGTTTTAGTTCGTGGTCTAGCACTCGTTCGTTGTACCTCGGTGTCTCAACCGGTTAGTCTTTAACCGCAAAGGTATATTTAATCTCATCAGTAGATTAACATCATTAATAATATTGTATATCGTATTTGCATGTTTGTAACCATGATCCTATTCGGTTCACTTTTGGTGTTGATTACATATTTATTCCGCTGTGTTTTTATTAATTATATATTTAATTAATAAAATATGTCAAACCCGTTTTGATAAAAAGTAAAATTGACACCACTGAACACCAACAGTGGTATCAGAGCCTTGCTTACAACATGCAAATTCGTACCGGTCTTTTAACCGGAATTAGAACACAAACTTTAATTTTATTAAAGTTTCTATTCTAAATAATTTTAGGGGCAACTTTTATTTTGGTCAATATTTTATTTGTTTTGCTAGACCAAAAGATTGCCCGGTATATTTCGTGATTGTTGTGGAATATGTAAATCTGGCCCGACCTTGTGATTATGTTGAATATGTAATAAGCAAGGTGTTGTTTTTATTTCAGTTTTGATATTATTATTATTTTTTGGCAACCTTGATGGTTCAAAGTTGTAATAGATAGGGTTTCTTCCTTTATTGTATTCTGTAAAATATTGTAATAAACGAAGACCCGGAGACAAAACTGAAGACGCTAAACAGGAGTCATGAAGTCAGTGGGAGTTACTCGAGACGACTGGATGCAATCAAGTCCATCCTTGTGGTTGTTTGTGTGTTGTGACCCCGTGACCCGTTTGGTCTTGCTAAAAGGCTCTAGCAAGATCGAACAATTTCTGGCCATATAGATTTACATATTTATCTTGCTATTGTGGTTGCTTTTTATCTTATAATATGTTATAACATAACCAACCTAAATACCAACATGATTTTAAAAGGAGTTTTAAAATATTGAAACAATCACATTAAAACAAGTTCTAAATTGTTTTACAACTTGTTAGAATTTTGTTAAAAACAAAGTTTGTTTTTAAAACGAACAATAACCAATTAAGTTTTTGCAAATTAAACTAGATTTAATTTTCCAAAACTATTAACTTAATAGAATTCTATTAACTCAAAATTGGTTGTATAAGTCGCGACAAACTTAGTTTTAATAGGTTATTTAAAAACTGAGTGTCCTGAGAGATTAAAGGGTTCATCAAGATGTCACGACTAAAATATATACTAAAATTGGCTCTTGCAACCCGATTTGGTAAACATTAAAATTAACCCATAATTAAAATCAATAGTCTATGCCATCCTATCACAAGCTACACTTGGAACGTAATGCGAACCATCAGTGTTAGGAGCCACAGCACCGCACTTGATGTCTAGCTTATCCTTCCAAGGTGCAAGGGTTTCGTTGACACACCCGGCCCTTCCACAAGTACCTTCTTTTAGGACGACTATTACTTTTTCTTTTCTCATCACATGCTCCAGCTTTCTTGAAAGTAAAAGTCGGCATAGATGAGGCTAAACGTATCAATGCATAAGACAAAAGTTGTCTTAACGGCCTCATACCCGAGAGTTGTGCAATTCTCACAATTGACACTCGTTGTCAGTCTGCCTAGTCACTTACTAAAGTGTATGCCACAGCTGCCTTTAATACTGACCTAGCCAGATTCTCATCCCTTGTTCTAATTACTGTAATGGGTCATTAATTAAATAAGGAAATATACATCAAAAATACTAATTAAATAATTTTTGCTTAACAGATGTCATCTGAAAACAACTCCTCTTTTGCTCTCAAGTCCATACTTGAGAAAGATAAACTGAATGACACCAATTTTCTTGAATGGCACCGCAACTTGAGAATTGTTCTCAAAATGGCAAAGAAGCTTTATGTTTTGGAAACCCCAATCCCAGCTGCACCTGAAAATGGTACTGCTCCTGCGAAGAAGGCTTTCGATAAACACAAAGAAGATGCCATAGAAGTTGCTTGCCTCATGCAAGCCACCATGTCCCCAGATCTCCAAAAGAACATGGAAAACATGAATGCTTTTGACATGATTGAGCAACTCAAGGGCATGTTCCAGAAACAAGCCCGTCAGGAACGCTATGACACCATGAAACAGCTTATAAGCTGTAGAATGCAAGAGGATTCCTTAGTTAGTGCTCATGTGCTCAAGATGAAAGGCTACATCGATCAATTAAACAAACTTGGTTATCCTCTCCTAGATGAGATGGTTGTTGACTTCATTCTCAACTCTTTTTCCAGTCACTATGATCAATTTGTTATGAACTTTAACATGAATGACTGGGTAAAGACAGTGCCAGAGCTGCATGGGATGCTCAAAACGGCAGAGATGAACATTTCCAACAAAACAAACCAAGTGTTAATGGTTCGATCTAGGGGTGTTAAGAAGCCCAAAACAAAGAAAAAGTATTCTAACAGTAAAGGCAAAGGAAAAACTCCCGTTGCTGCCAAACCTGCCACCAACAAGAGTAAACAAGCTGTGAGAGCCCCTCTTCCTGAAGAGCGGCAATGCTTTGAGTGTAACAAGATGGGACACTGGAAACGTAACTGTCCCGAGTATCTTGCCAAACTCAAATTGAAGAAGGCTAATGGAGAAGGCACTTCTTCAGGTATTCTAATATATGTTATTGAACTTTTCACTGTTTTTAGCAACACATGGGTATTTGATACCGGATGTGGTTATCACATCGTTAATGTCTTGCAGGAGCCTGAGAAGTGGAGGAAACTGAAACCAGGGAACATGGAGCTCATTGTTGGTGATAGGAAGAAAGTTCTAGTTCTAGCAACTGGCACATTTAATCTTACATGTCCTTCTGGTCTTATTGTTGTTTTGAACAATTGTCATTTTGCACCTGGTTTGACCAGGAACATCATTTCAGTTTCGTTGTTGTTTGAACAAGGTTTTAAGTACGCTTTTAATGGTATTGTTATTTCTGCCTACTTGAATAATATCTTTTATTTTGAGACTAAACCTCGAAATGGTATTTATGATATAAATGTTCAAACTGACAATAATATATATAATCTTTCTAAACGCAACAAAGTTGGTATTAATGAAACATTTCTATGGCATTGTAGACTTGGCCACATAAGTAAGGCACGCATAAAATGGCTCCAATCCGAGGGGATTCTTGAATCCACTGAACAGGACTCCTTTAATGATTGCGAATCTTGCTTAGCTGGCAAACTCACAAAGTGCCCCTTCACTGGTGTTGGTGAACAGGCCAATGGTCTGCTAGGACTCATTCACTCTGATGTATGTGGCCCTTTCAGAACCATGACAAGAAACCATGAAAAATACTTCGTTACTTTCATTGACGATTATAGTCGATATGCTTATGTCTATCTTATGAAGCACAAGCATGAAACTTTTGAAAAGTTCAAAGAGTTTCAAAATGAAGTAGAGAACCAACTTACTAGAAAGATAAAAGTACTTCGATCAGATCGAGGTGGCGAATACCTCAGCTTAGAGTTCCTCAATCATCTGAAAGAGTGTGGAATAATTTCAGAACCCACTCCACCTGGCACACCCCAACTAAATGGCGTGAGAGAAAGGAGAAATCGAACCCTACTTAATATGGTTCGATCGATGATGTGTAGAACTAACTTGCCTCACTCCTTTTGGGGTTATGCTCTTATGACTGCCGCCCGCATTGTCAATCTAGCTCCGACTAAAAAGGTAAACAAAACTCCATATGAGATATGGCATGGGTGTAAACCCAATTTGGAATACCTTAGAGTATGGGGATGTGATGCATACATCACAAGTGATTCTGATGATAAGCTCGATCCTCGAGGCGAAAAGGTTGTTTTCGTCGGATACTATAAAAGAAGTGGATATTATTTCTATCATCCTGATACAAATATTATTTCCAATAAAAGGAAGGGACGTTTTCTCGAGGAAGAACTTCTTAATCGAGGAACTGGAAATAATGTGATTGATCTTGAAGAAATTCGAGAACCAACAACAACCGCTGATGAAGTCGGAACGTCTGAACAACAAGAAATTATTGCTGATGAATCAGACATAAACACAGGCGTTCGCAGAAGTAGTAGGACTCGTAAAGAACCTGACAGATACCTTTGGCATCTCGAAGGTGCTGAAGTCTTGGTAGTAGATGAGTCTAATGACGAACCTGCTAACTACAAATCTGCTATCTCAGATTCTGAATCTGTGAAATGGCTGGAAGCCATGAACGCTGAGATACAATCTATGCGTGATAATCAAGTCTAGGACTTGGTTGAGCTACCCCCCGAATCTCGGGCAGTAGGGAGCAAATGGATTTTCAAAAGAAAACCCGATATGCATGGAATTGTACACACCTATAAAGCACGGCTAGTTGCGAAAGGTTTCACTCAAACTCAGGGTATTGACTATGATGAAACCTTCTCGCCCGTTGCTATGATCAAATCGATCAGGATATTGCTTGCCATAGCCGCGTACTATGACTATGAGATATGGCAAATGGATGTCAAAACCGCTTTTCTTAATGGGTATCTCTCTGAAGATGTCTATATGGTTCAGCCAGATGGTTTTGTTGATCCAAAATATCCTAATAGGGTGTGCAAACTGAATAAGTCCATTTATGGACTCAAACAGGCATCTCGTAGCTGGAATCTTCGTTTTGACCAGAAGATCAAAGAGTTTGGTTTTGTCAAGAATGAAGATGAGCCTTGTGTTTACAGAAAGGCTAGTGGGAGCACCATATCATTCCTCATCCTGTATGTGGATGATATACTAATCATTGGAAATAACATCCCTATGCTTAACGAAGTTAAACACTATTTGGGATCTTGCTTCGCAATGAAAGATCTTGGAGAAGCAACTTATATTCTGGGAATCAAGATCCACAGAGATAGATCTAAGCGGCTTCTAGAGCTAAGTCAAAGTACATACACAGACAAAATAATGACACACTTTAAAATGGAAAACTCCAAGAAAGGAGGTGTTCCTATGACTAAAGGAACCGTGTTGGAAATATCGCAATCTCCTACAACGGACATTGAAATTAAGCAAATGAAAGCAGTTCCATATGCTTCAGTGATTGGTTCTATCATGTATGCTATGTTATGTACTAGACCTGATGTCTCGTATGCTTTAAGCATGACCAATCGTTTTAAGCAAAATCCTGGCATTGCCCATTGGACTGCAGTAAAGAACATTCTAAGGTACTTGAGAAGAACTAAAGATATGTTCTTGATGTTTGGAGGAGTGGAAGAAGAGCCCACTGTAAGGTGTTACACTGACGCTAGCTTCCAAAGTGACCAAGATGATTATCGCTCACAATCAAGATTTGTATTCACTCTAAATGGAGGAGCTATCTCATGGAAAAGCTCCAAGCAGAGTGTAGTTGCGGATTCAACAACGGAATCTGAATATATTGCTGCATCAGATGCTGCAAAAGAAGCTGCTTGGATAAAGAAATTCATCACCGATCTCGATGTGGTTCCAAGCATTCAGAAACCAATCGAGGTGTTCTGTGATAACACAGGAGCCATTGCTCAAGCCAAAGAGCCTAGATCTCATCACAGGGCCAAGCACATTCTAAGAAAGTTCCACTATATACGGGAAATACTGGAACGAGGAGACATCATAATAAGCAAAGTAGACACAGATCAAAACCTAGCAGACCCGTTCACTAAACCGATGACTCAGGACAAGCATGACCAACATAGGGATGCTATCGGTCTTAGATTAGCTGGCCATATGTTTTGATTTAGTAGTTGGATGTATGAACATTCAAACAGTTGTACCTTTTAAATTCACCTTTGATTTACTGGTTAAACGCAAAGTTTGAATCTTACAATTGTGTTCGATTTTAATACGTTTAATCCATGATTCTTATATTCTAAATTATCCGTAGTCGGTCAGACTCGTGGGAACGACTCTGAATTAAGACTATTCTGACTTTGGACTCAAGGAGTTGACTTTGAAACTCACAGACCTCATTATGAATGACGTTGGATGTAACTCGCATCAAATCATCTTCATGGATCTTAGTCATAAGATGTTTTGAAATTGGTATACTCATTTAGTATCTTTTGACCTGAGATACATATTAGAACTTCCGTTTACCAAGGATTATTCTTTGATTACTGTCAACCGCTGTCGACTATCTGCAGGTCATAAAGGCTTTAATTGGGAATAGTTCTGAAGTTCAGTGGGAGTGGTATGTAGTCGATAAGGGATTCTGTACTCTTACATGATATGTAATAGTTAGACATTGTGGCGCCCTCGTTGATTCAAACTGGTGAAGTGTAAGGCCTTACCCAAACTTACTGTGTGTTTGTTCGGACCACTTTGACTCTTGATCGAGAACAATAATAATTGAACGCCATATGAGAATGAACTTAATCCATGTCTCATTGGTTCAATTCATGTCTTCTACAGAAAGGATGAATGACAACAATTACCATAAGTCTATTGTCTTGCATTTGTAAGTTGTTACTAATTACAAGGTGTTTTGGTTAATGACTTTGAAGTGTCATACCTTGTTGGGGGCAGCCATGTGCAGCTAGAGCGCCGCTGACTGTCTGCGTTGAGGATTTTATCGAAACCCGTCCAAGTGGGAGATTGTTGGATTTATATGTACGGGTTCGATAAGTCAACGCTGCTGACCGAGCTATGACCCGTAAGAGTTACACCTTGGGCAATGAACACTAAATCCACTTAACTCGATTAACTAGTAATCACGAACAATTAACAAAATAAACGGATATATTATTTATACTAATTATAAATAATATATGTAACGTTTATTCAGTTATTCTCGGGCTTTATATCGCGTCTTGAACCTGTTCTACATATATTAGATTTGGTACCCGATTAATTATAAATAATTTATTGTTTAAATTATTTTTTGCTTTTCTTATCTTTAGTGCACCACCAGTAGCCGCCCTACTTCCTCTTTCTCTTAAACAATTACGAATTGTAAATGGTGTCTGCCACAATGTTTTGTAGAAAAACAATATATATATATTACACGTGGTACTAAATTGGCTGGATTGTCAGCAACAATAAATATGGATCTTTCATTCAAGAAATGTAGGATAGTTTTGTTATTGTTGTCCATGTTTTCTCTGAGAGGCAAATATTTTATTTTCTCTTCTACAAAACACAAAGATAGCTGCTGTTCAGTAGAACACCACCGGTTACACGACGCACCCCGTTTTAGTTCGTGGTCTAGCACTCGTTCGTTGTACCTCGGTGTCTCAACCGGTTAGTCTTTAACCGCAAAGTTATATTTAATCTCATCAGTAGATTAACATCATTAATAATATTGTATATCGTATTTGCATGTTTGTAACCATGATCTTGTTCGGTTCACTTTTGGTGTTGATTACATATTTATTCCGCTGCGTTTTTATTAATTATATATTTAATTAATAAAATATGTCAAACCCGTTTTGATAAAAAGTAAAATTGACACCACTGAACACCAACAATTATATGTTAGTATAACCCTCTGAGGTTATACTACATGGTCTCTTAGAAATCTGAATCATTTACATGTTTCCGTTAAATGCTTAAAAGTTGACCATTTTGCCCTTATGTTATATAAACGAAATTTTTGAAAATGTGAGAGGACAAAAATCTTTATTACTGGATTATAAGCATGTCCTAAAAATTTGACATCTGTTTTTGGTCTCAAATAGAAGTTATGCACGATATCGTAAAACAAAACTTTTTGTTAATTAAATTGCATTTTTGGCATAAATCATATTTAAACCCATTTTTTGGCACCAAACTTCCTACCCACTATTATGATATAATATTTAGGGATTTTTGGAAATTTTTGTCAAATTTTATACTGTCCATATCAAGGAGTTCTAGCATGAATTCGGTAATTGACGATAATGCCCTTTTCATTAATAAAATGAGTTTAACATATGATTTGAATACCAAACCTTTTCCTACGGATAACATATATTAAATAAAATATTTTAAGCTTTAGAGACTGATCAAAACTTCAAAATTTTATAAACATCTCAAATATCGTCAAATACCGACTTTTACGCTTATTAAGCGCATAGTATGGTTTAAAACCATATTTAACGCTTAAGACTTGTAACCTACTGATTTTAAGAATATTTTTTTATACTTTAACAGTAAGTATAAGTCTTGAACTCATATTTCCATATTTGACCTTAAAAGCATATGTGAAATGACCAAAATGCCCATGCGGTGCATAGTTTGGCCATAAATGATAAACCTCACATATGTATGATATCTTACTGATGTAACTTGATGAAATAAATATTTTTACAGAATATTTTAGGCCAAAACCTCAATTTGCTAATAAACCTCTTTTATAAACTTTAAAATGACCAAATTACCCTTTCGGGGCTTAAATTGGTTTTAAATTCGTTTTGGGCATAATGAAAGATATCCTACTGATATTACAACATATTTTAAGCATAATAACTTATGGGACCTGTGCATGACTCATTCGGTTACATGTTATGCATATACGCGTTCGGTACGGTTTATGTAACTAGTTTGCGTAAATTAACTGAAACGGGTCAAACCTTATCATTTTTACTTCAAAATCCAGAATGTGTTTAGTTTACCCATTATAAACAAGTCTTCATACTTGTCAGGTCTAAATCACATTCCAATCCGGTCATCGCTTAATCTTGCGTTTTGTAACGTAAAACCTTTCTTTAAAAACTAACCGGTCTAAGTTACAACTTAAACAAAACCCGTTAGGAATCTAATAGGTTAATATAACATTCGTTCCAGATTAGGAGCCTAGTAAAAGCTACCTACACTCGCTGATTAGAATATACGGCTGAGTATAATATACATTTTAGCTCTGGTAAAACTTTTAACTTATTTTCCGTTATACGGGCTTGGGATACGGTATTATAATAATACCGCTTGGTCGGGTAAGAAATCATTTAATCGGATTGTAATTAATAAATTTACATAACCCGCTTTAATCTGTTTTGTTTAACACAATGCCTTTGGGGGGTTAATGACCGTGTCCTGGATATCCTCGGCTCATTCATTTGAAATGGCCACGGTTTAAGCACGGGGTGTAGGCATACACCTGACAGTTGCGTATGTATAAATGGTATCTCACTGGTGAGGAAACTCCTTGTGGGCCTATACTTGTGGTGTGTCTATTAATCTTATACCGGCTCTTCTAATCCGGTCCTGAATGGACGACAAACATACAAATCTGTATACAAGATTATTTTTAAATAATTGTCCCAAGTTATAAAAGATTTTATGCTTGTGCATCCAAACCAATTTTATAAATGTTTTTCAAAAGAGTCAGTTAATTGTATTTACCAGTGTAAACTGACGTATTTTCAAAAAAGACTAAGTGGCGGGTACTACGCGAAATTGGCTGGAAGCTCCTGAGCTCTAATTAAGGAATCTTGCAAGTTCTTAGTGCTTAATGCCTGTGGATCCACTCACAATCATTTGTATAATATTTTAATTATACTTTGCATTTCGGTTTGTATTAATATTTTCTTCCTAGACTTCCGCTGTGCATTAAATTGTGTATATTTGACCATGATGATATCAACTACGTCACGATACTCCCCACCGGGCCCACCGGTCATATGTGGAAATATCGGGGTGTGACATCATAGCACCCCAACCATTACCATTGTTTCCCACACAACCAATGGAGATTGAAGTCAACTCGGAAAACCAAATCCCAGCGCCAGCTTTTGACCCGACTGAGATACCTAGAATACCAGCACCCAATCCCTTAGACCCAGACTACGACCCGTGGTTTGACGACTATAGGGATTATCAGCAACGCTACCCAATATCAGAAGAACCCATGCCAAACTTAGCAGCTTACCCAGGTCTGGACCCTCTAGATCCCTATTATGATAATGATGAATACATTAGGGAAATTCTAGAGAATCCATATCCTCAGGAAGAACCAATGCCACAATACCCAGATCCAATACCAGCACCTGCACCACCCATGAGCACAGAAAATGTGCAAGAACTCCAAACCTTCGGTGAGGAGATTTTAGAAGAGAGCGAAAGTGTTGGATCTGAGTTTCTTTTTGATTGTATTTTCGTTT
Source organism: Helianthus tuberosus (assembly GCA_030545235.1). Taxonomy (NCBI): domain Eukaryota; kingdom Viridiplantae; phylum Streptophyta; class Magnoliopsida; order Asterales; family Asteraceae; genus Helianthus; species Helianthus tuberosus. The sequence continues at coordinate 11,530 of JARYGA010049944.1, forward strand.
GAAATTAAGATGGAAATGAAAGAGTTGTGCAGCGGAATTAAGATGAAAACAAACTTTGCATACAATCAAACGAGAGTAATACTTTAATCAAACATCTTTACACAATGAATCGAAAGATTGAATTTGTTTCAACAACGATTACAATGATTGATGAATGAATGCAAACTCCCCCTCAGCCAGAGCTCAGTAGTTTGTTCGTGCAAAGAAGACGATGTGGTGAAAGAGCTAATAGAACAGTACAAAGTACTGAACTATTTATAGGCACTTGCAAACCACTGAGCATCTTAGCTGACGTCACCATGAAAGTGACATCTAACCTCCTAACAAACTCTAACCTCTGATCTATACAAACACTGATGTACTAACTACTGCTATTACAATTCATTACATAAAAGACACTAAAACAGCTGTTGCATCCTTCCACTGCTGTGAACCCAGCAGTGCTTGTCCGGATCAGCAGTACTTGACTCAAGGCAGTAGATTGAGTCAGCAGAGCTTTGGTCTTCCATCAGTCTTTGACATTGGTCAGTAGATGCAAAGCAGCAGTTGTAGGTCAGCACTTAGTAAGATCAGCAGATAGGAGGTCAGCAGATATGAAACCACTTTCAAGGGGAGAGATTTGCATGAACTAATTGTAATCGTCTGCTTATTCTGGATCCACTGCTCTGATCCAGTTTTGGCTTTAATTATCTGTTCCTCTGATAGGGTTCAATCCCAACAATCTCCCCCTGGAACAGATAATGCCAAAACTCTTCATTATTTGTGGAATTCTTTATTGCCTCAACAACAGCTCCCTTATCTGACCTTTAAATTGTAATTCAAAGTCTAGGGCATCTGTATCTTCATCATCCCTGCTAAGTGGAAGATCAAGGAGATCCTGCAAATCTTCAAGACTCAGGCCAAGAGCTTGTTCCCTTGATATTTTCTCCACTTCTCCACCAGACCTGAGTAAAGTCAATACGCAGGTCTGTTTGTCAGTTTCCCACTTTTGTATTTTTGAGCCTGGTGGGTTTCTTGGGAGATGTTTATTTGCAGAAGTATTTGGAGAGGCTGGCCTGTTCATAGCTGGCTGAGCAGCACTTGCAGATTGTTCCAATTCAAGATCTTCTTTTATCATTACTGTCGTGCCTGCTTTTACAATGGCATCTCCAGCTAATAGATCTTGAATTGTTTCCATGCTAAACTAGTTTTTGCTCCTTCTTTTGTAGATAGCAGCACCAGCTGGAGCAGTGGTTCTTTTGACTTGCAGCTTTGGTGGTCTTTTTGAAACCGCTGCTTTGGAGTAGTCAGGCTTTTGTGGAACATTTGGGTCTTTCTTTCTTAGTTCCTCCAACCTTTTGTAGGTGGCCCTGACTCTATCTTCTCCCCACTTTGTCACAGAGTTCTTTGACCCATAATCAGCTGCAATCAGCTCCTCTTTCATTCTCCTCAACTCTAACATCTTCTCAGCTTCAAATTGTTTGAATTTTTCAGGAGGAGTCTGCTTGACCTTATTTTTTATCATGTCTTGAATCCTGGCTGCTTCTTTTTCAAGCTCAGGAATGGTCCAGGTCTTGTACATGTGTTTCTCCCCCTTGTATTTCTTGTAGGTCATGATGTTTTCAATGTAGTCTTTTCTTAAGGACTCATCTGCCCTTTCTGAAATTTTCTGACATACATTTTTAGCAAAACGCTCCATAGCATTGACCTGTGAGAGTAAAAACTGATAGTTTTGTTAAAATTCTCTATCAGATTTCCCTTTTCTGTTTTTTATTGCAATATCCTCTGCTTGTTTGGCTTTGAGTTTCAAGTATTCTTCAATATTGTTAGACCTGGGATAATTTGCAATTGATGGCAAACTCCTTTTGGTTGGGTCATCTTCATAATAAAAAGATTTGATTTCTTCTCTGACTGCAATGAGTTCCAGAGGAAATGAGACACCAGCAGGAGGTAGTGATTTTATAATTTGAGCTGAAGAGAGAGGTATGGGTTTTGGAATAGTGACAAGTGACAGGGATTTTGAAGATGTTGGTGATGGAGATGTGTCATCATCTTTTAAAATTAGCCTTCTCCTTTTTGTAGGAGGGACTGATGATGTTTTGGATGGAACAGTGGTGGTAGATGTAGTGGCAGTGGATTGTGATTGACTAACAACTGTTGAAACAACTGGTGTTTCAACCACTGTTGTCATTACAACAGATGTTATAACATCTGCTGTCTTCTGCTGTATGTCAGCAGGTGTTGTTTTTGGTGGTAATGATGGTAAAGCAGTGGATGTTGTGTGTGTTGATGGAACAACTGTTTGGCAAGCAGTAGTTTTTGTAACTCCTGTTGCATCAGCTGTTTTGTATGGTGGTTTTTTAGCAGACTTTGAACGTCTGGTTGGAATGGATTTGGGTTGCCTCACTTTTCTAGTAGGCTTCTTCTTTTCCTCAACAGGATTTTCATGATCCTTTGACCCAGAAGTACCCTGATCTGGATGATCCATTCTGTCTACCCTGGCTTTCCTTTTGGCCTCTCTATCCCTTTTTACACTTGCAACTACTTCTGCTAGTGCATTTGTTGTCACATCAATTTTCTTGCTGCCATCTGGCAAAGGGATCTTTTTGGTCATGTTTGAATTTTCTGGTTCAAGATAGAGACCATCCTCTATACCCTTCTTTTTCTACTCCTTAATTTTCTCCCCCTTTTTGGCATTATCTTCTGGGAGTTGATAAATATAGCATACTTTTGGAGGAGCAGTGCCAGTGGTGTGCAAGATCTGAGTTTTGAGAGCCTTTAAATCAGCCTGAGTGTTCTTGAACCTTGACTCCATTGCATTTCTCAGCTGTTGAACATGTTTTTCATGTTGCTGATCTGCTAGTTTTGCTTGTTGATGGAGAAAAGGTTGAAATAACTTCCAGAGCTCATTTGGAGCAGATGCCCTTTGTGGAGCAGGTGCTTGAGATGGAACAGCGGTTGATTGTACCTTCTGAACTTGTAACACCTGTTGTAGCATATCTTTGAGTTCTGCAACAGAGTTATCAAGTTTTTCAATGCGATCCGTCAATTTCTGGTACTTTAAACCATCACCCAAGTTAATGGGATCATCTGATTTCCCACTAGCAGTGGTTTTATCAGTGGTAGATATAGGGAGTATACTCCAAACATTAACCACTGATGCCCCTTTTTCTTGGTACTGGGGTCTTCTTCCTTCAACACTTGACAACCTTTTGATGTTGCCAGTAGGATAAATAAATCCACTGGTGGTTGGCAGAGGTGCTATAAAAGGAATTGCCTCCAAGGAAGTCTTATTAATGTAACCACTGTCCAAATGTAACCCAGTGAGTGTAACACTTGTAGTGGCTGCTTCACTTGGATTACCACCAAGAGTTACTTGTAACTCAAGGGGTGTAACCTCCTCAGGTTGTGTTGGTGGGTTAGCAAAGATTGATACATCAGACCCAGTCAGTTGTTGAGGTATATTCTCATTAGTAGGTGATTGAGAAGGACTGGTTAATGCCTGGTTCAAATCAATTGCATCCAACAGTGGTTTTATTGGTGAGGGAATTGTGGATGTGATGATTGGTGTAGAAAAAGGATGTGTCCCGGGCATTGGACTGTGGATGATAGAAACGAGTGTTTCCAGAGCATCATGATGTGGAGACCCTATTTGTACAACCTGTTCTTTTTGTGAAGAAGCAGGAGGAGTTGTGGTTATGGTTTGAGATATTTGTACCAACTGCTGTGAGGAAGTAGCAGCAGTGCTTTCTTGTGACATTTGTGTTGTCACAGGCAGGGGCTCTGGTATCTCATCCTCCAGAGTTGCCTTTTTGATGGGATTTGTGGGTTTTTGAGTTTTTCTTTTTGTTGGCTTTTTGGTGATTTTAGGTGTGGGTTTCAAAACAGTTGTGCTGCTGCTTTGATCACCTTGAGCAGTGGGCTCAGCAGCAGATACCTGAGGAGCAGTTGTAACTACTAAAATCTGCTCAGGCACCTCTGCTTGTGTTTTGCAAGGTGCTAACATCCTTGAAAAAGTTTCAGTTGTTAAACTGTTTATTTTAGTAGAATCACCTTGGTTTATTACAGTTAAATCATCCTTACTGAATTTCTTTGAAAAATAGTAACTTAAAAACCTTGGAAACAGTAAGAATGATTTTGTTTCAACATTATTAACCAAATCTTTAAAAATTTCCCGAGAATAGTTAAAATTTTCTCCTTGAAGAATAGCATATCCCAGATTTTGAATCTTTAAAGGGATTTCATTGAAAGAAGTGGTTTTGTTTGAGACACATAGTAGGAGGGTATGAAATAAAAATCTAGTTGCAGAAGGAAAATAACCTTTTTCTAAGGTAATTTTCTTCATCATTGTGGCTTCATACCCTCGCTCAATGAAGTCAGATTGCAACTCGTTTTTAGTGAAAGAAATTTTACCTTCTTGATCATCGAGTTGAAAGACCTCTGAAATGGATTGTGGCGTGATTTGAACAGCTTTACCCTTTATAGAAGAGTTGATGGTGGTTGCAGTGTCTCCTTGTTTTTCAAGGGTTGCATTTTTCCAGAACTCCCTTTGGGTTGCCAAATAGATTTGTGCATCGGCGGTGAACAAAGTTTTGTACTTTGATTTTGCCATGAGATCAATGATGGAATCGAAAACTTTGGTGGTTCCTGGTTTTGTGAGAAGACCCAGGAGATTGTGAGATGGTTTATGTGGAATTTCAGTGGAGATTGCCTTTAGAGAGGCTGTTTTCGATGATGATTTGGATGAGGGTTTTGCAGATTTCTTTGATTTTGTCATTTTGAGGATGATTGATCAAAGAAATTTGTGAAGAAATGAGATGAAAAACTGCTTTGAGAAGAGAATTTTTAAGAATTCAATTCGACAGTAAAACCCTGTTTTGATGGTGAGTGGGGGATTTTATAGGGAAGAAAGTGAATGCTGAGGTGGCAGCCGTTACAAAAAGTCTGACCAATATGTACTACCCACGTGACAACCCCTGTTGAAAGTGAAGGACAGTACTTTTTGTGAAAGTGACTGATGAAGGCAGTGCTATGAAAGCAGTGGATGATTTTCACTATCAGTGGATAGCATATCAGTGGATAAGACACTGCTTTTGAACAGCAGAGTTTATCAAAGGAATGAGAGAGCAGGGGTTGACTTTCAGCAGTGGACAGACTTTTGAAAGAAGCAGACTTTTGAACAATCAGTGGTTAATGGCAGACTTTTAAGGATTTTAATGAAAATTTTCCATTTTTAGCTATTTTTAAGGATGGAGTTTTGATTTTCTGAAAACATTTTGTTGCTTTTATTCATAGAAAAACAAGATATTGCTTGTTATTCCATGTTCAGCATCCCAATCCTAGAGACCAAGCTTTCAAAAGTGGTTGTATCAAGTGCTTTTGTGAGCACATCAGCCAGCTGGTCTTTAGTTGGGACATGATGCAGAGAAATCAAACCTTTTTCATAGCAATCCCTCACAAAGTGATGTCTGATGTCGATGTGTTTGGTGGTTGAGTGGGAAACTGGATTTTTGATGATATTTTCTGCTGCCTGGCTGTCCAACATGAGTGGTGTCTTTAAGGCAGTGATACCAAAATCCAGCAACTGATTTTGAAGCCACAGGAGTTGGGCTGTACAGCTTGCGGCAGCAATGTATTCAGCTTCAGCAGTGGATGTTGAAACAGCTGCTTGCTTTTTGCTTTGCCATGAAACTAAGCAATCACCTAGAAACTGGCACCCTCCTGATGTGGACTTCCTTGTGGTGTGACATCCAGCAAAGTCACTGTCTGAGAAACCTGAAAGCTTGATGTTCCCATTAGCTGGATACCAGATACCAAGTGTGGGAGCACCTTTTATGTACCTGAAGATCCTTTTTACAGCAATGAGATTTGATTTTCTGGGAGCTGATTGACTTCTTGCATAGACACATGTTGCAAACATGATGTCTGGTCTAGATGCAGTTAGGTACAATAAAGACCCAATCATGCTTCTATAAAGTGTTTGGTCAATCAGCTCATCCTTTTCATCAGACATGACCAGCTTATTTGTTGCCATGGGTGTGCTGCATGGTTTACAATCATTCATATCAAATTTTGTCAAAAGTTCTTTAGCATATTTGCTTTGATGAATGAAAGTTCCATTTTGCATTTGCTGAACTTGGAGACCAAGAAAGCATTGCAGCTCACCCATTGCACTCATTTCAAACTCAGCTGTCATGAGTTCTCTAAACTCTTCACACATTGAATTACATGTGCTTCCAAAAATAATGTCATCCACATAAATCTGGACAATCATTAAATCCTTCCCTCTCCATTTTAAAAACAGTGTTTTATCAATGGTACCTCTTTTGAAACCATTTGAGAGTAGGAAGTTGGAAAGAGTTTCATACCAGGCCCTTGGTGCTTGTTTCAAGCCATACAAGGCTTTGTTTAGCCTGTAGACATGATCTGGATAAAATGGATCCTCAAAACCTGGAGGTTGACAAACATACACCTCTTCTTGAATTGTACCATAGAGGAAAGCACTTTTGATATCCATTTGAAACACCTTCATATTGTGGTTGACAGCAAAGGCCAGGAACAGTCTAATGGCTTCCAATCTTGCAACAGGGGCAAATGTTTCATCATAATCAATCCCCTCTTCCTGTCTGTAACCTTGAACCACAAGCCTGGCTTTATTCTTGACAACAATACCCCTTTCATCAGTTTTGTTCTTGAAGACCCACTTTGTGCCAATGGGACTAAACTCTTCTGGCAGTGGTACAAGCTCCCATACTTGTTGTCTTTTAAACTGTTGGAGCTCCTCTTGCATGGCTTCTACCCAGCTGTTGTCTTTCAGTGCCTCTTGGTACTTGACTGGCTGATGGAGTGATAGAAAACCAGCAAAAAGACAAATGTTTTGGGTTTGGCTTCTTGTGAGCACCCCTTCATTTATGTTGCCAATGATTTGATCAGGTGGATGAGATCTCAAGAAGATTAAATTTCCTTGATATGGTATGATGGCATTGGTTGGTGAAGGCTGCAAATGTGTATCATCTGAGCTAACCACTGCTGGGGACTTTGATGATCCAGCAATGGCTTCAAAAGGTGGTGGTATAGGAGGTAATGAAGTGGACAACTGCTGACTTTTATCCACTGTTTGAGGACTTTTGTCAGCAGTGTTTGAGAATGTGGAAGCAGTGGTTGATGGGCTACTTTGGTCAACAACTGTTGAGGTAGCAGTGGTTGAGCTTTGACAACTGTTTTGAACAGCTGGTGCTTTTCCCTTTGTGGCAGACCTTTGAGGGATGATGATTTCATACCCATAGTCTGGTGTTGTATCCTCTGATGGACCTGCACTGTTAGTCTTGACAGCAGTATTTTCAAAAGTGAATTTTTCAAGATCAAACAGATCTGCAGGGTTTGCTGGGATTTTCATTGATGAGAGTTCATTGAACTTAACATTCAAAGTCTCCTCCACTGCCTTGGTCCGTGTATTTAACACTTTGTAGGCCTTGGCAGTGGTTGAGTATCCCAGATGATAACCACAATCAATTTTGGCTGCAAATTTTGAAATGGAATCTTTTAAGTTCAAAATAAAGCATGGGCAGCCAAACACTTTGAAATATGAGATCAGTGGTTTAATTTTATACAGAATTTCATAGGCAGTCTTTTTGTGCCTGGGGTTTATTAAAACTCTGTTCTGAACATAGCAAGCAGTGTTTACTGCCTCTGCCCAGAAAGTTAATGGCAAACCTGAATCTGCAAGCATGGTTCTGGCAGCCTCAATCAGAGTTCTGTTCTTCCTTTCCACTACCCCATTCTGCTCTGGTGTTCTTGGGATGCTGTACTGCCTTACAATCCCTTTCTTCACACAGAAGGCATCCAACTTCCTATTTTTGAATTCTGTGCCATTGTCACTCCTGAAGCTTTTCACTGGAAGGTCAAATTGCTTTTCAACCTGTGTTACAGAGTCTTGCAAAATGCCTGCAGTTTCATCTTTTGAGTGCAAAAAGAAAGTCCATGTGAACCTAGAAAAGTCATCAACAATAACCAAACAATATCTTTTTTTTTTAGGCTCATGACTTGAACTGGGCCAAACAAATCCATGTGTAGCATTTGCAAACACTGGGTTGTTTTGGACTCTTCAATGGACTTGTAAGAAATTTTTGTGGTAGGCCTCTCACCAGACCATTTTTTGAAATTTCTGTGATTGTCTTAAGATTTGTGTGTCCCAGCCTTCTGTGCCAAAGTTCTGTCTCTTTGTTAGAGGCAGCTGAGAACAGACAGGCATCAGCTCTGGGACACTCTTTTGACATGTCAACAACATAAACATTGCCACTTCTTTGAGCAACAAGTTTAGTTTGACCAGAGTTTATTATTGCTTCAATCTTTTTGACCATTTCTGGTCCAACAATCTTACAACAGTCTTTTGTGAAAAATGACCCAAATCCCTTGTCACTCATTTGGGACACACTCAGAAGGTTGAATTTTAGATTGTCTATTAGATTGACATTTTCAAATTTTACTTTTCCAGACTGCACTGTACCAGACCCCAGAACCTTCCCTTTACTATTATTCCCAAAGGATATATCACCCCCACCATGGATTTTAAAGTCTTTGAGGAGGGCTTTACATCCTGTCATGTGCCTGGAGCCTCCACTATCTACATACCAGAGACTATCAAAGCATGCAGAAGCTCCCTTGGCAGCTGCCATCATTGCACAATCACATTTATGATCTTCATCATCATCAGCTTTTACCTTCTTTTCACCAGCCTTTTCTTCTTTCTCTTATTCTTTGTCCTCTATGGACCATGGATCTGTCATTGGTTCAATCAGGGTACCTGAACTTTCTCCCAACAGTATTTCATCAGCCACTGCAGTAACCACTGCTTCAATCACCTCTTCCACTGTTTCAAAGCACTGCTGTTCCTCCTCAGCTTCAACCCCCTCCTGTATTGACTCTAGTGCCATCAAACAAAACTCATCATGTGAAGAATCATTAGAAGCATAGAGTGCAAAATTTTCATCACTAAGATCATCAGGCATACTGCTCCAGTCAACAAACCCTTGAGTGAAAAAACTTTGTTGATCTGGTTGTGCTGCTGCTGGAGCAGTGGTTTGAGGTGCAACAGGTTGCACTTGTACCTGTGGAACAGGGGTTTGAACATATTGGATTTGTGGAACAGTAGTTTGGACATAATGTACTGGCACAGGGGCAGCAGCATAGTGAGCAGTGTTCACTTGAGCTGCTGGGGCATATTGGGCATAGTGCACAGTGTTTTGGTTTTGAGGTCTAGGATTTGAGCTAGGATGAGTAATTATGGGACCAGTAGTTTGACTCCTACATTCCCTAGCGAAATGTCCCAACCTATTACACTTGTAGCACTTGATTTTCGATTTATCCAACCCAACCCTTAGATTCCCATGCAAACCTGGGAATTTTCGCCCTGTTCTTTTGTAGAACTTGCTAGTTCTAACACTTAGCAAAGCCAGTTGATGCAGGATGTCCATTTCCTCTAAATCAGTGGGATCAAAATGTTGCAAATCATTTAGTTCAAAACTTAAATTGTCTGACATCTGGTTTTCGTTAGCAGTGAATGCATAACTTGCAGAGTGAGGATCAGGGTTGTTAAAATTTGCACCAGCAGTTATGTCAATGAAGTGATCATAACCCTGATCCTTACCACTGCTCCCAGATTCTTCTTGACCCAGAAGAGCAGTATTACCGAAAGTGTAATCATCGGTAGCTTTTCCTGACTCTTGTAACCTCCTTTTCTGGTTCAACTCCCTTTCGTAGGTCAGGAGTCGACCATGGAGTTGGGTCAAGGTCAGATCCTTGAATTCAGATGAATTTCGGGTGACAAAAGCTATAGTGTCCCATTTTTCTGGCAGTGACCTGAGGAACCTGCTATTTTGAGTTGAGTTTGTAAAAGTGGTGTTAACAAGCCTCAGTTCACTGATGAGACAACTAAAACGCTCAAATTGTTGCGTTAGTGATTCACCTTTAACGTAGCAAAATGTTTCATACTGTTGGTTCAGGATTTCCCTATTGTTTTCTATGACTTCTTCAGTTCCACCAAATTGTTCCTTAAGTGCGTCCCATAACTCTTTGGCACTGTTACAGTGTAACAGTCCAGCATATATCTCATTGGGCAGCGCTGATGCTATGATGCTAAAAGCCTTAGCATCTAGTTCGATCTTTTGAAAGTCGGTTTCGGTATAATTTTCAACTGGTTTTGGAACGAACTTTTTAGCATCTTCAGCGCTTGGCACTGAAGGAACATGGGGACCATAAATGACAGACCTCCAACAACCTGTGCTTTGTTGAGCGAGGATGTGACCCATCCTCCTCTGCTAGATGTTGTACTCATTTCTTTTTAGCATAGGTGGTTTAAAAAGTGAGCCGATGTTGTTTTTATCATCCTGAGATTGTGACGTCATTCTTGTTGTTTTACAGACACTGAGAAATCAACTTTAATGGTGATTAATCCTTGCTCTGTTTTTCAACGGACGAATAAACGATCAGTATCAACTGTTATGAGCTGAACTATTTACGTCAAAATGATTGTTAAATCAAATTTGACTGTCCAAGCTCTGATACCAATTGTTGGATCTGAGTTTCTTTTTGATTGTATTTTCGTTTGAAATTAAGATGGAAATGAAAGAGTTGTGCAGCGGAATTAAGATGAAAACAAACTTTGCATACAATCAAACGAGAGTAATACTTTAATCAAACATCTTTACACAATGAATCGAAAGATTGAATTTGTTTCAACAACGATTACAATGATTGATGAATGAATGCAAACTCCCCCTCAGCCAGAGCTCAGTAGTTTGTTCGTGCAAAGAAGACGATGTGGTGAAAGAGCTAATAGAACAGTACAAAGTACTGAACTATTTATAGGCACTTGCAAACCACTGAGCATCTTAGCTGACGTCACCATGAAAGTGACATCTAACCTCCTAACAAACTCTAACCTCTGATCTATACAAACACTGATGTACTAACTACTGCTATTACAATTCATTACATAAAAGACACTAAAACAGCTGCTGCATCCTTCCACTGCTGTGAACCCAGCAGTGCTTGTCCGGATCAGCAGTACTTGACTCAAGGCAGTAGATTGAGTCAGCAGAGCTTTGGTCTTCCATCAGTCTTTGACATTGGTCAGTAGATGCAAAGCAGCAGTTGTAGGTCAGCACTTAGTAAGATCAGCAGATAGGAGGTCAGCAGATATGAAACCACTTTCAAGGGGAGAGATTTGCATGAACTAACTGTAATCGTCTGCTTATTCTGGATCCACTGCTCTGATCCAGTTTTGGCTTTAATTATCTGTGCCTCTGATAGGGTTCAATCCCAACAAAAAGAATGAGACAAAAAGGGGAACGACTCGTCTGGAAATATGACGAGCGTAATATGGAATTTTGGATGAAGCCCTATCACTAATAATAATAATAATATAATAAATATATATAATATGTGTGTATGTTTGAAAATATATATATATATATATATAATATATCGTAGTATAGACCACCTCGTGGTTAGTGATGCATACTAGTATTGTGTTTTTATTTCCAGTTGTATTGTTATAAATATAGATGCATACTATAAAATAGAGTAAGTCGCAATGCTCGACGATTTTGGATCAACATGCTTGTTGTTTGATTATTGCATTGGATATTTTTATACGATATTAATGCTTGGTAATTGTTTAAAATCCAAATGGTCGACGCAGCAAATCCGGAAAACCAGAATAATGAAAATCAAATAAATAATAGTGAAATTCGACACCTTGTAGCCCAAGGAATTAGAGATGCAATGCCATCTATTATCCAAAATGTTCGGGATGCGGAAAATAATGATAAAAGTGGTAATGGAAGTAAACGAACCCATATAGAACCTAGTCACAGCGTGCACAATGGACCCATACTTCAAGTGCCCATTCCCAAAAGAAGAAGAACCATGTCTTTATGGTTGTTCTTACAAAGAATTTTGGTCTTGTAAATCAATAGAATTCTCGGGCAATGATGGGGCCATTGCAGCTCTACGTTGGATAGAAAAGACTGAGGCAGTCTTAAAAATAAGCAAGTGCGCAGAAGAAGATAAGATAATGTTTGCCACCAATTTGTTTAAGAACTCAACCTTAGAATGGTGGAACACTATCCTCCAGTCTAGGGGAAGTGACAGGATTTACAATATGGAATAGGAGGAACTTAAAATATGGTAGAAAGGAAATTTTGCCCTCCCAATGAAAAAAAAAAACAGATAGCAAATAAGTTCCTAAACCTTAGGATGACTGGAGTGGATAGTAAGGGTTACACTACTACATTTTTTGAATATGCTAGAATAGTGCTAACCCTTGCATCACTTGAACCAGTATTAATCTCCCGTTATATATGGGGATTAATTAGTGAAATTAGGCATGTAGTCAAGGCAACTAGACCTCAAACCATAGAAGAAGCTGTAGAACTAGCAAACACCTTGACTGATGAATTAGTGCGTACATGAGAAGAGGACCAGAGGAGAAACCTAGCTCAAAAGCTTACCCAAGAATCCCGTTCTGGAAATTCCAACCGTGAGAAGAATATAAGTTCTACTTCTACACCCTATTGCAAGTATTGCAAAAGGAAGCATTTTGGAAAATGCTCCATATACTGTAACTTCTGCAAAATATCTGGACACAAGGAAGAAACAGGAAGAAACCTAACAATAGGATATGCTACAACTGTGGAGAACAAGGTCATATCAAGCCAAACTGTCCGAAACTAGTTCCAGCCATGAACAACAAGACTACTAAAAATGCTAGGGCATTTGTTCTGACTGCAGAAGAAGCCAAGATGATTCCGGACGTAATCGCTGGTATGTTTTTAGTTAATGATGTCTTTGCTAAGGTATTATTTGACTCTGGTGCAAACCAAAGTTTTATTAATACTTCATTTTGCAAATTTCTCAATCGACCATTAACTAAACTCCCACAAGAATGTCTTGTAGAAACAGCCAACAGGGAAACCATTAAGATTTCTGAAATCTTGCAGGGAGCAAGAATAGAATTTTTAAATCAAAAATTTATTGCAAACCTTTACCCAATGAATCTGGCAGGATTTGATGTTGTATTAGGAATGGATTGGTTAATAGCCAACAAAGCTAGTATTTTATATGATCAAAAGTCAATCCAAGTAAATTCACCAAGGGGTGAAAATATCACAATTAAAGGAGATAAACCCTCTAGATCCACGAAATTCATCTCTGTAATGAAAACAGCCAATTATGTAAGAAAAGGATCATTAGTATATTTGATTTCTATAAT
>JARYGA010049945.1:0-48935 GCA_030545235.1 Helianthus tuberosus
ATGGTTTTGAACCCCATTGAGTTTTTCAAAACCTCGTCAAGGTCTTGGGTTTTAAATAATGTGAACACGTGCAAACTGGAAGGGTGAATGCCTGTATTCTGGGTTTTCTGTCTAGCCAAGCACTTCGTATACATCTCATCAGACGCGAGACCAGTTGTGCTTACCTGGGAATTCTTGGGATGAGTGTTCACTTATAGGCGAGTATGTCTTCGCGATACATTATTTTTGACCCATTTACTTTGATTTGTCACCATCTCATTTGTTTGCCTTAGGAAACAAACAAATGATCACAATTTTCATTCGTTACCATTCTGTATTGATTATCCAATAACCTTTCACCTGTTTCTTCCTATGCCTTTCATTTGCTTCTAGAATGGCTCTTCCTCTCAGCACCGGTCAAATGTCCGAGCAGACAGCCAAATTCGCTCAACGAATAGGCGAACTAGTCCTGAAGACTGTTGAATTAACTACTACCATGTATCGTTTCCAGGATGAAGCCACTCAAGAGTCACCAAGACAGGCAGGACCTAGTCAGGTGACAGCACCATCAGCCAAGAAACCAATCGAGGAATCAAAGACCATGGATGAACGATCTCCTAAGAAGTCAAAGAAGCGAAAGGCTTCTCAGAATTTCACCGTGGTCGCTCACAATGATCAAGCCGTCCCCAACCAACCAGCTCAACCCCCTACTAGGAAGCCATACAATGGAACTGCACCCTTGTGCAACCAATGTAGCCTCCATCATCATGCTAGTGTGAAGTGCCGCAAATGCCAGATTTGTGGACTTATAGGTCATACAGCAAGGGTTTGCCCAACTGCAGCTGTACCAAATCAAGCTGATGACAATCCTGCTCAAGCTCGTTTCTCGCCGGGGTCTTGCTACAACTGTGGCGAGATGTGCCATTTCCGGAGGGATTGCCCAAAGCTTGCTAATGCAAATCTGACCCTCGGATGAGCATTTGACTGAACAAAGGATGTTGCTGTCTTATGCTTTTGTTCTTTTATTTTCTTGTAATGTGAAACAATCTGTTTTGTTTATAAATAAATTATTGTTCACAAATTCTGATGTACAATTGTAGTTACATATGTGTATGACTTTTCCTATGATACCTACATTAAGGAACTATATTCCTTACAAACTACTTTTGCGAATTTCCCATTCTTGCGTTTGTTCATGATTCCTTTGGAAAATTCTAAGTACTCGTTTCATTCTAGGAAACGAAGTACAAGAAATAAATCGAAATTATGAGTAATCGTGCTTTTCACACATCTGTGCCTTTGAATTCTTGGATAGATAACTTAGAGTATTTTCAAATCTCATACCCATTACGTTCTGATTTCTTCAACATGCATAACATAAGTTTTCAAAACAACCTACATGATTTCAAAACATCCTATACATAGTTAGAAAACATTTTTAATATCGTGTATTTACTTAAACATAACAAATGCACAAAGCTTTGTCTGTATTTTCAAAAACAACCTTCATGATTTCAAAATGTCTCATATAGCCTGAAAACAATATTAGTACAATATATTTTCTTATCAAGTGCATGATTTCAAAAGCATCATTCATGTTTTCCAAAAACCTTATACATAATTTCAAAATTCATTTCGCATGATTTTAAAACATTTTTATGAATATACCTACCTAATACAACTACTTTATGATTTCAAAGGTATTATATATAAGGTTTCAAAAACATTGAACACATTTTTAGAACCCCATGCATAGTATTGCAAAAAAAAATATTTTTCTCATGCATTGACTTAACCTTCAAATTTCGCTTCATATGTCGCCTTGGCATATCGAGCATCTCAACTTCATAAGCATTTCAACTTCATGTTTTGACTTAAGCACGTCCAGTGCAAGGTTTCAAAACATCTTCAACCTCTAAAATCCATATGGGATCTTTTTATCTTCACAATTAGATCCTTGTGGATAATTGTCATACAAATCAGAGTCCTTAATTGGATTCCTTATGTACCTAAATTCGAACATTTCGGTTCCTAATAATCGAAATCGAATTTTCTTTTTGAATCTTTCTATCTTTATAGTTAGATTATTGATAACGTTTAAAGTACCAAATGAAATTCACGGAATGGATTCCTAGTGTGCTTTAAATGCATGTACGCAATTAACAAGACAAATTAACAAACAATTTTGTGGTTATGTGACTATGTGTTTAGTCATCTTATGTTTTCTTTTATGCATTTTGTGTTTTTATACTCTGGATATTTGTTATCCAAATCCTCGCAGGATCTTTCATATCTCCATATGAGGGATTCGTAGCAGGATAGTCAAAAGGTACTGCCTTAAATCCTTAATGGGCTTCTATATAATAGTTAAGACCCTTGGATTATATAGTACCACTCCATGTTTCATAAGAGACCCTTTTAGAGGTCTAGTCAAAAAGATTGATTCACAATCTGGTTAAAGGATGACATCTAGTGATGTAGCTGAACAGACTCCTTGATAGTCTATTTAGATCATTTATTGACTTAATTAAAAGGACTCTATGGCGGTCTAGTCACACTCATCACAGATTTGTTCATTTGGTTTTACACTACACATTATAAAATAGACTGTGTGAACTGTGCAAGGAATTGTCTAATTATGGACGCGTACATAATTATGAAATTTAGTGCACAGAAACCCAGTAAGATTTATTATGTGTAAGAACCGATAGCGACAACAATAACAAAATGAGAACGATGTAATGGAGGTACGGTGGACGCACCAATGACGCTTCATATACTTGTATATAAGTGTCCCTCTTACATTGCAAGCATAATGTTATTAAGGTTACTAGAAGTTCAGAACCCTAACCAATATTGTTCGATCTTTTCAACTTCATGTTTTAAACTCTCACAAGTTTCCTCTAAATAAATTTCGGGACGAAATTTCCTAAAGTAGGGGAGACTGTAACACCTGTGCCTCCACGGCCATCAAACAAATACCGAACCAATGAAATATTATATTTCATACTTGGGATTTGTAAAAATATGTGTATCATTTGCACATATCAATTTTTGTTCAATTCCAAACTCTAAATCGCTTTCTGGAAGGTTATACGCGCACCGATGCGTAAATATAACCAGTTTAATGCAACAAACACTCCATAATAGTGACATAGGCTTAACATACCTTAAATAACCTTTACATAACTTAGAAATAAGTTTTGAAGGCTTTGGTATGGCAAAAACAAGTTAATTCGCTTACAGGGACTAAACTTGACAAACTGTGAAAGTATGCCAATTTGAACTGTAACAGACATTCCGGAACATGACCATAAGTTAAACACACCTTAAATATCCTTTATATAGCTTAGAAATAGGCTTTGAGGGGTTTGGTGTGCTAAAATAAACTTTTGGCTCATTCAGGTACTAAAAGCGTCAAAAAGTGCACAAGTTTGCATTTTCGTGCATAACTTACGTTCTGAATACATCCGGACATCCAAAAATTTATGTAAGCACTAAAATATTTTATTTTAGTGTTTGGCATAAGAAAAATCCATTCGTCACGCCATTTGGATCATTTTTCGCGCTTATGCGCATTCCGTCGTAATTAACCGAACAACGTAACCGTACGGCTAAACGAACCGACACCCGAGATATTTTTGAACACATTTTAAGTTCCCTATACTTTAACTTCATTTTAGAGCTTTGAAATGGGGTTAACAGGGCTTAAACGTGTCAAAAAAAACGCATCGAAAACCAAGTTTTGAGGTTGCAGGGACTGAAACTGTAAATCTGCCAAACTAGGTCCGTAAACAGGGGCCAGATGCAGCAAAACGTTTTTTTTCATCTTTTAACAGCCCTTAACACTCTCCAAAGGTCAAGTGCCAAGTGTCAAACTCTTATGGTGAGTGGCCTTTTTGGGTACCATAAGGTTCCGACACATGTACGGATGAGATTAAGGCACGTATTTCGACAAACGATCCTAATGGTGGACCATTCACTATAAATACCCCTTGCCATCCAACCTCTAAACTCACTAGAATCTGATCTCAAATGCTCTAAGTTGAAACCTTTGTTTCATACCTGAGCTATTTTGATCTAGATTAGCATTCGGGGACCCTACGTGAGTATTCTTTCGTTCTTTTATTGCTTTTCGAGTCTGAAAGTCAAACTTTGTTTGACTTTCTGCATTGACCAGCTTATGGTCAATGCGAAGTTCGTTTGAACTTCGCAACGTGATTGTAATCACGATGGTTATAGTCCTTTGTGACTATACCTACTGATTACCACGTTATCTAGGCTCAGTGACGAGCCGTAGTTTCGGTCAGAATACGTATTCTTGCGTATTTTGTAACCAAACTACTTATGGGTATCAAAACTGTTTGTTTTGGTACCAAACCTGTTTTCTAAACTTAGTTAAGCATGTTTTAACATGCTTAGCTCGTCACTTTTAGTTTAGTGCTTATATAGGGTCGTAAGGTAAGCGATTTAAACAATCGTTTATACTTTCGAACCCGACCCGTTTGGTCGATCATTAGGATCCGACCAAGCACATTAGGTGACCATAGTATATAGGGAATAACCTTCCGAGGTTATACCTTATGGTCGCTTCGTTTAAGTAGTTGTATGATAGGTAGCTTATATGCCTTAGGTAAATTACCAAAATGCCCTTTTGACGCCAAAATTCATTTTAAGCATATGTAACATAACTTTTAACATCTAAACTGATTTGACAACAATATTAGACATGTTAAGGCATATGTTACTTGTCATAGGACTAGTTAGGCGGTCCGAACGCGTTTTACGCGAACGACGCGTTAAAGTAGCATAAGCTACCTAAACGGGTCGTAAGCACTTAGGTTAGGTTTCATTTAGTATGTAGGCTTTGTTAAACCATACTACATGAGTTCCCATACTCATTTGGTTTACGAGCCCTCATTCTATCCGATCTTCCGATTTAGGTCCGGTTTATTAATGTAGTTACCTATATTAGGTGCCGTTTGATATTCCGAGATCTCTAGCATTGCTTGGTGGTTATCTTAGGACTTCTGAGCAATCTCAAGTGAGTACATAGACCCCTCTTTTACTGTTTTCCAAACGTTTTGGGGTGGAACACATGTGCCTACTTGTTACTTTCATGCTTTCCATGTTTTCACATTATATACATGCTATGTTCATTAGTACACTATTAGTACATGATTTCATTACATTTTATGCTATGTATGTCCATTGTGTGCATACTTAGTACATTGTTTTACATCACATCACATCACATGCTATGTATGTCCATTTAGTACATGCTTAGTACATTATTTTACATTGCATCTCTGTTGCATATGTTCCAGTAACATATGGACACATTGTTTTACAGCTCTACCTTGTATGTTTACTCTAGCATACTAGGTACATTATCTTCATAAAACATGCTTACATTTTGGTATGACATTTGGTTTGTTTAAACTATACTATACATTCATTAACACCGATCACGCCGCTCGGTAGTAGGTAGTGGTACCATAGGACTTGACAAATCCCATTCCTGAAATCTCGGGTTTGTTTGGACGTAAGGAATGACCGAATCCGAATACATATTCTTTTGATAACTCATTTTTACATAGTTATCCGACTGTCGCAAGGCTTGGATGTATGAATTTTTACAATACCGCATAAATGTTCATATTCAGTATAGCATGCATATATTTTACAAAACATAACTTTGATTTAAACCAAGTTTTACTTCAATACTTTGTTTTGTGCATTTCATCTATGGTTTAGTTGATGCATTTCACTAGCCATACATAAACATTTGTTACACATTACTTGACTACTTTTGGACTATCAACATTTGACATGGTTTATACAAGGACTTTTGACAATTGGTTTAAACATAGACATCTTATATTGGTGGTTTGGTTTGAGTAAGTGATTTAAGTAACGAGGCGTGTGTAATATGATACAAGCATGGTGGATACGCCGCTGGTACTTCCTATATATAAGTGATTGTATGGTATTACATATCGTTGCGTTATTTGAAATCATTTCAATTTAGACATATAACATTTTATACAAATAACATACTTTTCACAATACATTGTTTTACAAACAACTTAACTTATACAAACTCATTTTTACATGGTTATTCATTTAACCATGCATTATTCTCTTATTTATACGTATCATCTGAACTTATTGTTTTTCAAATGATTTACAAAGACAAAGCAAATTACAAGGTTCATGACTAAACATTTTCTTAAACAGATGTCATGAATCTTATTTTCACAAAACCTATGTACTCGCCGGCATTTTTATGCTGACGTACCTATTTTCACATGTGTTTCAGGAAATGAAGCATAGGATTGATCAAGATACACTTAGGCGGACATGGGCCTTAGTGACAATAAAAGATGCAAGACTAGTTGTCACACCCCGACCGCGTAAAACAACAAATCGCGGCGGAAACATCGGGGCGTGTTGCGACAGAATTAATTGTTTCATAACCATGGCATACAAAGTTGTATTTTATTTATCAACAAGGGTGTTACATTGTCTCAAAACAGTAAATTAAGAGTTCAGAACATAATTAAACATAGTCTATCTTCTTTTAAAGTCTCTAAGGCACAGGTCCGTCCTAGTATCATGATCAACATCCTACGGAAAAGCTCCTGAAAACACATGTGAAAATAGGTACGTCAGCATAAAAATGCCTGTGAGATACATAGGTTTTGTGAAAATAGGATTCATGACTTATGTTTAAGAAAAATGTTTAGTCATGAACCTTGTAATTTGCTTTGTCATGTAAATCATTTGAAAACAATAAGATCAGATGATATGTATAAGTAAATGTCAGGTTAAATAAATAACCATGTAAAAATGTGTTTGTATAAGATAAGTTGTTTGTAAATCAATGTCTTGTAAAAAGTATGTTATTTGTATAAAATGTTCTATGTCTCAATATTGAAATGATTCAAATAACGTTACGACATGTAATACCATACAAACACTTATATATAGGAAGTACCAGCGGCGTATCCACCATGCTTGTATCATATTACACACGCATTGTTACTTAATCACTTAATCAAACCATACCAACCAATGTAAGAAGTCTATGTTTAAACCAATTATCAAATGTATTGAATAATATGTCAAAGTGTTCATGTCAAGATGTAAATCATGTAGTGTGAAACAATTGTCAAACATGTTATGTGTCAAATGTAAACCATGTCAAATGTCAATGTCAAATATCCATGTCAAATGTCTATGTCAAATATCCGTGTCAAATGTCTTTGTCAAATATCCATGTCAAATGTCTTTGTCAAATGTCTTTGTGTAAAATGTCTATGTCAAAATGTCATGTATGGCAAGTGAAATGTCTCAACTAAACCATATGCACAAAAACAAAATGTTGAAGTAAAACATGGTTTAAATCAATCTTATGTCTTTGTGGAAAAATGCATGCAAATATTTAATATGAACATTTATGCGGTATTGTGAAAATGCATACATCCAAGCCTTGTGACTGTGGTGATAAACCCTTTAAACAAATTAAAGGTCTATCTGTCTTATATCATCGAATTCGGTCATTCCTTTCATCCCCTTTCCCTGGGACGTCCGGAACGGGAGTTGTCAATTCCTATGGTACCACTACCTACTAACGAACGGCGTAGCTAATGTTAATGAATGTATTGTCCCATGTAAACAAACCAAATGTCATACCAAAATGTAAACATGTGAAAACAATGCACTAAGTATGTAATCAAATGAACATACATAGCGTGAAATGTCATGTAAAACGATGTACTAAGTAATGCACACAATGGGCACACCTAGCATGAAATGTCATGTAAAACAATGTACTAAGTAATGCACATAATAGGCACACCTAGCATGAAATGTCATAAAATCATGTACTATAATGTACTAACGAACATAGCAGTATATGATGTTAAAACAGGAAAGCATGAAAATAACAAGTAGGCACATGTGTTCCACCCCAAAACAGTTTGGAAAACAGTAAAAGAGGGGTCTATGTACTCACTTGAGATTGCTCAGTTGTATAAAGGTAACCACCAAGTAATGCTATAGATCTCGGAATCAAACGGCACCTAATATAGGTAACTATGTTAATAAACCGGACCTATCTCGGAAGACTGGGTAGCATTAGGGTTTGTAAACCAAATGAGTGTAGGAACTCACGTGATATAGTTTAACAAAGCCTACATACTAAATGAAACTTAACCTTAGTCTTATTGACCCATTATGATCCGTTTAGGTAGCTTATGCTACTTTAACGCATCGTGCGCGTGAAACGCGTTTGGACCGCCTAACTAGTCCTATGACAAGTATTATATGCCTAAACATGTTACATAATCAGTTATGTGATAAAGGTTTAGGTTACATATGCTTAATTACCAATTATACATGAAAAGAGTATTCTGGTAATTTACCTAAGGCATATAAACTACCTATCATACAACTACTTAAACGATGTGACCATAGGGTATAACCTCGGAAGGTTATTCCCTACCTACTATGGTCACCTAATGTATTTGGTCGGATCCTAATGATCGACCAAACTGGGTCGGGTTCGAAGGTATAGGCGATTTATTAGATCGCCTACCCTACGACCCTAGACAACGTGGTAATCAGTAGGCATAGTCCCAAGGGACTATGACCATCGTGATTACAATCACGTTGCGAAGTTCAAACGAACTTCGCATTGACCATTACCGGTCAACGCTGAAAGTCAAACAAAGTTTGACTTTCTGACTCGAAAAGCAGTAAAATAAGGAAAAGAACGAAAGAATACTTACGAAGGGTCCCCGAATGCTAAACTCGATTCAAAAATCTCAGGTATGAAACAAATGTTTCAACTTAGAGTTTCTCAAATCAAGTTTCTTGTAAGTTTAGCAATGGGGGGTATGGGGTATTTATAGGAATACCCGAACCGTTAAGATCGTTTCATGGAAAACGTGCCTTAATCCCATCCGTACATGTGTTGCAAAGTTATGGTGCTTAGGTGCTTAAATTCCATCCATACATGTGTTGCAAGGTTATGGTGCTTAGGTGCTTAAATTCCATCCATACATGTGTTGCAAGGTTATGGTGCCTAAGTTCCATCCTTATCCGCTGACTAAGCAAGTTTAGAATGTGTGGTTGTGAATTAAACAACGGCTAATACATCGAATCTGGTCCCGAATGCGAAAAACTGAGTTTCTGCATGTTTTCTGCCCAGAATAGGCAGTCGCGTAGCGCGACTGGTAAAGCCTATAGGGCTCGCGCTACGCTAGCATGCACCAGCTTCAGAAAAGTTTCAAAATTGACAATTTTGGTCCCTGTGGTGTTTTAAGGCCTTTTTCGATGCGTTTGAACCCCGTTAACCTCATTTCAAGGCTCTAAAATGAAGTTAAAGTATAGGGAACTCAAAACATACTCAAAAATATGCCGGATGATGGTTCGTTTGGTCGTACGAACGCGATGTTCGCTTAATTACGACGGAATGCGCATAAGCGCGAAAAACGATCCAAATGACGCAACGAATGGATTTTTCTTAAGGCGAACACTAAAATATAATATAGTCATGCTTACATAAATTTTTGGATGTCCGGATGTATTCAGAACGTAAGTTATGCGCGAAAATGCAAACTTGTGCACTTTTTGACACTTTTAGTCCCTGAATGTCCCAAAAGTTTATTTTAGCACACCAAACCCCTCAAAGCCTATTTCTAAGCTATGTAAAGGATATTTAAGGTGTGTTTAACTTATGGTCATGTTCCGGAATGTCTGTTACAGTTCAAATTGACATACTTTCGCAGTTTGTCATATTTAGTCCCTGTAAGCGAATTAACTTGTTTTTGCCATACCAAAGCCTTCAAAACTTATTTCTAAGTTATGTATAGGTTATTTAAGGTATGTTGAGTATATGTTGATGTTCCAGAGTATTTCTCGCATTAAACTGAGTACGTTTACGCACTAGTTTGCGTATAACTCTCCAGAAAGTGATGTAGAGTTTAGAATTGAACAAAAGTCAAAACATGAAAAATGTAAAACATAACAAAACAAACATTGGGATCAAATAACATTGTTTTATTGATAACAGAACTGTTCATAGTGATTACAAGCACAGTTGTTACAGTCTCCCCTACTTGTGGAAATTTCGTCCCGAAATTTATTTAGAGGAAACTCGTGGAAAAAGATGTGGATATTTCGCCTTCATTTGATCTTCGCGTTCCCAAGTAAACTCAGGTCCACGTTTAGCTTCCCAGCGAACTTTGACCAAAGGAATGCGCTTGCGTTTAAGCCACTTGACTTCACGTTCCATGATTTCCACTGGTTTCTCAACAAATTTCAGTGTTTTGCCAACACGAATTTCGTCAAGCGGTATGGAGAAGTTCTCATCAGCTGAACACTTCTTGAGATTGGACACGTGAAAAGTTGGATGAACATTTCCAAGTTCAGGAGGTAACTCAAGTCTGTAGGCTATCTTTCCGATTCTTTCGACAATCTTGAATGGTCCAACATATCTAGGTGCAAGTTTTCCTTTCTTTCCAAATCTGATCACACCTTTCCAAGGTGAGACCTTAAGTAATACTCGATCACCGACTTGAAATTCCAAGGCTTTGCGTTTTGGGTCCGCGTAAATCTTCTGACGGCTTCTAGCTGCCTGAAGGTTATCACGAACTTTCTTGACCTTGTCAGTTGTCTCTAAAATGAGGGCAGGTCCAGTAAGTTGAGCCTCGCCAATCTCATTCCAGCAGACTGGTGAACGACATTTTCGACCATAGAGAGCTTCGAAAGGAGCCATTTTGATGCTAGTGTGATAACTGTTGTTGTAGGAGAATTCAATCAATTTAAGATGTGAATCCCAGCTACCACCAAAATCGATCACACAAGCCCTAAGCATATCCTCCAGAGTCTGGATTGTTCTTTCAGATTGACCATCCGTTTGCGGATGATAAGCTGTGCTCAGATTAAGTTGGGTCCCCATGGCAGATTGCATGGTTCTCCAAAAATGAGAAGTGAAACGAGCATCTCTGTCAGAAATGATGTTCAAAGGAACACCATGTCGAGCTACAATTTCATCCACATACATTTTGAGCAAGTCTGTCAGCAGGAAAATCCTCACGGATTGGCAAGAAATGTGCTGACTTTGTAAGACGATCAACGACTACCCAGATGGCATCATGACCTTTCTTTGTGCGCGGGAGTTTGGTAACAAGATCCATAGTAATGTTTTCCCATTTCCAAACTGGGATCTCTGGTTGCTCCAATAAACCAGAAGGACGCTGATGTTCAGCCTTAACCTTAAGACAAGTAAGGCATTTTGATACGTATAAGGCAATGTCTTTCTTCATACCAGGCCACCAATACTGAATACGAAGATCCTTATACATCTTATCTGAGCCCGGATGAATAGAATAACGAGACTTATGGGCTTCATCCATAAGCAAGGCACGAAGATCATCCTGGCTTGGGACCCACAAACGGTCCATAAAGTAATATGATCCATTGTCCTTCAGTTCAAGAGCAGGTGTTATGTGATAGGGAAATTCCTTATCCATCAAACCTTGTGAAACACAAGATTGTTGAGCTTGAGAAATGCGTGCTTGAATATCGGATCGAGCTTGAATAACAGATTGAACACGTACACAATGAAGCTTAGTACGTTCCTTACGACTCAATGCATCAACTACGACATTCGCCTTACCAGGATGGTAGCGAATTTCGCAATCATAGTCGTTTAAAAGCTCAACCCAACGTCGCTGTCTCATG
Source organism: Helianthus tuberosus (assembly GCA_030545235.1). NCBI lineage: Eukaryota > Viridiplantae > Streptophyta > Magnoliopsida > Asterales > Asteraceae > Helianthus > Helianthus tuberosus. The sequence goes on from JARYGA010049945.1 coordinate 11,734, forward strand.
TTGAGTTCTTTCTGGTTGAAGATATGCTGAAGACTTTTGTGGTCAGTGAAAACCACACATTTTGTACCGTACAAATAGTGTCTCCAGATCTTGAGAGCAAAGACAACTGCACCTAACTCAAGATCATGAGTGGTGTAGTTCTTCTCATGTATCTTCAACTGCCTCGATGCATAAGCTATGACTTTGTTCCTTTGCATAAGAACGCAACCAAGGCCCAATTTCGATGCATCACAATACACAACAAAATCATCATCACCCTCAGGCAATGATAGAACAGGCGCATCGCAAAGCTTCTGCTTCAGGTGTTGAAAAGCTTCCTCTTGTTTGAATCCCCAATAAAAGGGCATTTTCTTCTGAGTTAGAGCAGTTATGGGAACTGCAATCTTAGAGAAGTTTTCAATGAAGCGGCGATAATAACCCGCTAGACCAAGAAATGAACGAACTTCAGTAGGAGTAGAAGGTGTATCCCAATCCTTAATCGCACTGATCTTGGAGGGATCTACATGAATACCTTGTTCGTTGATGATATGACCCAAAAATTGAACTTCTTTAAGCCAAAATTCGCATTTGGAGAATTTGGCGAAAAGTTGCTCTTTCTTCAGGAGTTCCAGAGTAAGACGAAGATGCTGCTTGTGATCAGCTCGCGTCTTAGAGTAAATCAAGATATCGTCAATAAAAACAATGACGAACTGATCCAAATAAGGTTTACAGACCCTATTCATTAGGTCCATGAAAACAGCAGGAGCATTAGTCAAACCGAATGGCATGACTGTGAACTCGTAATGTCCATAACGAGTACGGAATGCTGTCTTCGGAATGTCTTCTTCTTACACCCGAAGTTGATGATATCCAGATCGCAGATCAATCTTCGAAAAATAAGAAGCACCTTGTAACTGATCAAAGAGATCATCGATGCGAGGTAGGGGATATCGATTCTTGATGGTAAGCTTGTTAAGCTCACGATAATCGATACACATCCTAAAGGATCCATCCTTCTTCTTGACAAAAAGAACGGGAGCACCCCAAGGTGAAAAACTAGGACGTATAAAACCTTTGTCAGAGAGCTCCTGAAGCTGTTTAGACAACTCTTGCATCTCTGATGGTGCAAGACGATATGGAGCTCTGGCAATGGGATTTGCACCAGGTACGAGATCAATGCGGAACTCGACTTGGCGTGCTGGAGGTAGACCAGGTAAATCTTCAGGGAACACTTCAGAATAATCCCGAACGACAGGAATATCTGAAATAGACTTACCCTTGCCTTTATCTTCTGTAACATGTGCTAAGAAAGCCACATAGTTCTTCTGCAGATACTTCCGAGCTTTAAAACAAGACATGAGTTTGAGACCACCGGTAGGCTTCTCACCTTGAACCTGCAGGATCTCGCCTGTCGAAAGCGGCACACGAACAATCTTCTTAGAACAAACTATCTCTGCGTGATGCTTAGATAACCAATCCATTCCCACAATAACGTCGAAGCTTCCGAGTTGCATAGGCGCGAGGTCAATAGGAAAAAGATGGTTGTTAAGGTTCAACTGGCAGTTGCGAAGAACAGAATCAAGAATAATAGGTTCACCACTAGCAACTTCTACTGTCAAAGATTTGCCTAGTTTCGTTCTAGACACTCGAAGCATTGGTTCAAAGGACAAAGACACGAAACTCTTATCGGCACCAGAATCGAAAAGAACATATGCAGGCTGATTATTAATAAAGAACGTACCGTTCACCACATTATCATCCGCCTGCGCCTCTTGGGCATTCATGTTAAAGACTCGGCCTCGAGCCGGAGCCTGATTCTGGTTCTGGTTCTGGTTCTGGTTGGCTAGCCTTGGGCACCGGTTTCTGTAGTGGGTCAGATCCCCACAATTGTAACAAGCACCTGGTGGGTATTGTAGTCGTGCAGCTTGACCCTGTTGCTGAGCAGGAGGCTGTGCAACTCGTTGAGCCGGGTTCTGAACCGCGGGATTTTGAGCAGACCGACAAACATTGGCAAGATGGCCTGACTTCCCACAGTTAGTACAGAAACGGCATGGAAGTTGCGGCTGGTGGTGACTGTTGCATCTATTGCACAAAGGTGCATTCCCTGTATAGGGTTTCTTTGCTGGAAGCTGTGCGGGTTGGTTGGGAGCTGCCTGATTAGCTTGGGCAGTGATAGCAAAATTTTGGGAAGCCTTACGCTTCCTTGACCTCTTCGAAGAACCAGAGTCCTTTCCACTCCCGTTTTGACCTTTCTTGCTATCTTCCTTATCAGCCAACTGTTTCTTGCCCTTGTCACCCTTCCGGTGTAGCTTTCCCTTTCTTATCTGCGACTCAGTCAATGTCGCGGATAACTCAATCGCCTGACGGAGTGTGGCAGGTTCACTACCAGTAAGAATGTCTTGTACCGAGTCAGGTAGGCCGTCGATGTATCTCTCGATAGCCTTGTCGAGTGAGGTAACCATAGTCGGGTAAAGCAAACTCAAATCCTCAAACCGATCCGTATAAACCCTGTGCTCACCACTATCTTGCTTCAAAACATCAAACTCTTTCTCCAATGCTCGCTGTTCATGGCGAGGACAGAATTCCCTCATCATAAGGGCTCTAAGTTCCGCCCATGTCTGTGCGAGAGCAACTTCTGCACCTCGGTCTCTCATCACCCCATTCCACCATGTAAGAGCCCTCTTCTAAAATACGCTCGAGGAGAACTCGACCTTGCGATTATCCGGGCACTGCACGTGGCGAAAAGTATTCTCAATGCTTTCAAACCACTGAAGAAGCCCAGTTGCTCCTTCAGAACCACTAAACTTGAGTGGTTTAGCCTGGTTAAAATCCTTGTATTTGCATGGAACATTGTTGTTGTTGTTGGCTTGGTTCCATTGAGCAAAGAGATTTGGGAATTGGGCAGCCATCTGCTGCGCAATAATTTCTGCCAGCTCGGCAGTTGCTATCTGGTTCTCGCGTCGAGGAGGCATTCTAAAAGAGGAAAACATGAAAGGAAACGAGTGAGATGATTGGATGAAGAGAATGAGATGAAACAAAATCAACAAAAGCAAAGATGGTGGTCATTTGTCCGTATCACAGAGCAAACAAACAACACACAGTGACTAATCAAAGTAAATGGGTCAAAAATAATGTATAATGAAGACATGCTCGCCTATAAGTGAACACTCATCCCAGGAATTCCCAGGTAAGCACAACTGGTCTCGCGTCTGATGAGATGTATACGAAGTGCTTGCCTAGACAGAAAACCCAGAATACAGGCATTCACCCTTCCAGTTTGCACATGTTCACATTATTTAAAACCCAAAACGTTTGACGGGAATTTCAAAATTTGAAGGCACAAGGCCAAAAACCAAACTGAAAAGGGTTCAAAACCATATAACAGAGGGTTCAAAACCTTACAATTGAGGGTTCAAAACCTTGTAATAAATCATTCAAAAACAGATGATTGTTTTTCAAAAATCGATTCGGAAAAATTTGGTTCTTGTTTTGATAATCACCTAAGGATAGGTGATGTACATGTTTTAAGATCTAAACACAAGATAACTTGTGTTAGGGTCCTAGAAAAGTTATAGTCTAGGTCAAAGCATTACTAATAACCTAATTCCCTATAACCATTGGCTCTGATACCAACTCTTCTGTCACACCCCGACCGCGTAAAACAACAAATCGCGGCGGAAACATCGGGGCGTGTTGCGACAGAATTAATTGTTTCATAACCATGGCATACAAAGTTGTATTTTATTTATCAACAAGGGTGTTACATTGTCTCAAAACAGTAAATTAAGAGTTCAGAACATAATTAAACATAGTCTATCTTCTTTTAAAGTCTCTAAGGCACAGGTCCGTCCTAGTATCATGATCAACATCCTACGTAAAAGCTCCTGAAAACACATGTGAAAATAGGTACGTCAGCATAAAAATGCCTATGAGATACATAGGTTTTGTGAAAATAGGATTCATGACTTATGTTTAAGAAAAATGTTTAGTCATGAACCTTGTAATTTGCTTTGTCATGTAAATCATTTGAAAACAATAAGATCAGATGATATGTATAAGTAAATGTCAGGTTAAATAAATAACCATGTAAAAATGTGTTTGTATAAGATAAGTTGTTTGTAAATCAATGTCTTGTAAAAAGTATGTTATTTGTATAAAATGTTCTATGTCTCAATATTGAAATGATTCAAATAACGTTACGACATGTAATACCATACAAACACTTATATATAGGAAGTACCAGCGGCGTATCCACCATGCTTGTATCATATTACACACGCATTGTTACTTAATCACTTAATCAAACCATACCAACCAATGTAAGAAGTCTATGTTTAAACCAATTATCAAATGTATTGAATAATATGTCAAAGTGTTCATGTCAAGATGTAAATCATGTAGTGTGAAACAATTGTCAAACATGTTATGTGTCAAATGTAAACCATGTCAAATGTCAATGTCAAATATCCATGTCAAATGTCTATGTCAAATATCCGTGTCAAATGTCTTTGTCAAATATCCATGTCAAATGTCTTTGTCAAATGTCTTTGTGTAAAATGTCTATGTCAAAATGTCATGTATGGCAAGTGAAATGTCTCAACTAAACCATATGCACAAAAACAAAATGTTGAAGTAAAACATGGTTTAAATCAATCTTATGTCTTTGTGGAAAAATGCATGCAAATATTTAATATGAACATTTATGCGGTATTGTGAAAATGCATACATCCAAGCCTTGTGACTGTGGTGATAAACCCTTTAAACAAATTAAAGGTCTATCTGTCTTATATCATCGAATTCGGTCATTCCTTTCATCCCCTTTCCCTGGGACGTCCGGAACGGGAGTTGTCAATTCCTATGGTACCACTACCTACTAACGAACGGCGTAGCTAATGTTAATGAATGTATTGTCCCATGTAAACAAACCAAATGTCATACCAAAATGTAAACATGTGAAAACAATGCACTAAGTATGTAATCAAATGAACATACATAGCGTGAAATGTCATGTAAAACGATGTACTAAGTAATGCACACAATGGGCACACCTAGCATGAAATGTCATGTAAAACAATGTACTAAGTAATGCACATAATAGGCACACCTAGCATGAAATGTCATAAAATCATGTACTATAATGTACTAACGAACATAGCAGTATATGATGTTAAAACAGGAAAGCATGAAAATAACAAGTAGGCACATGTGTTCCACCCCAAAACAGTTTGGAAAACAGTAAAAGAGGGGTCTATGTACTCACTTGAGATTGCTCAGTTGTATAAAGGTAACCACCAAGTAATGCTATAGATCTCGGAATCAAACGGCACCTAATATAGGTAACTATGTTAATAAACCGGACCTATCTCGGAAGACTGGGTAGCATTAGGGTTTGTAAACCAAATGAGTGTAGGAACTCACGTGATATAGTTTAACAAAGCCTACATACTAAATGAAACTTAACCTTAGTCTTATTGACCCATTATGATCCGTTTAGGTAGCTTATGCTACTTTAACGCATCGTGCGCGTGAAACGCGTTTGGACCGCCTAACTAGTCCTATGACAAGTATTATATGCCTAAACATGTTACATAATCAGTTATGTGATAAAGGTTTAGGTTACATATGCTTAATTACCAATTATACATGAAAAGGGTATTCTGGTAATTTACCTAAGGCATATAAACTACCTATCATACAACTACTTAAACGATGTGACCATAGGGTATAACCTCGGAAGGTTATTCCCTACCTACTATGGTCACCTAATGTATTTGGTCGGATCCTAATGATCGACCAAACTGGGTCGGGTTCGAAGGTATAGGCGATTTATTAGATCGCCTACCCTACGACCCTAGACAACGTGGTAATCAGTAGGCATAGTCCCAAGGGACTATGACCATCGTGATTACAATCACGTTGCGAAGTTCAAACGAACTTCGCATTGACCATTACCGGTCAACGCTGAAAGTCAAACAAAGTTTGACTTTCTGACTCGAAAAGCAGTAAAATAAGGAAAAGAACGAAAGAATACTTACGAAGGGTCCCCGAATGCTAAACTCGATTCAAAAATCTCAGGTATGAAACAAATGTTTCAACTTAGAGTTTCTCAAATCAAGTTTCTTGTAAGTTTAGCAATGGGGGGTATGGGGTATTTATAGGAATACCCGAACCGTTAAGATCGTTTCATGGAAAACGTGCCTTAATCCCATCCGTACATGTGTTGCAAAGTTATGGTGCTTAGGTGCTTAAATTCCATCCATACATGTGTTGCAAGGTTATGGTGCTTAGGTGCTTAAATTCCATCCATACATGTGTTGCAAGGTTATGGTGCCTAAGTTCCATCCTTATCCGCTGACTAAGCAAGTTTAGAATGTGTGGTTGTGAATTAAACAACGGCTAATACATCGAATCTGGTCCCGAATGCGAAAAACTGAGTTTCTGCATGTTTTCTGCCCAGAATAGGCAGTCGCGTAGCGCGACTGGTAAAGCCTATAGGGCTCGCGCTACGCTAGCATGCACCAGCTTCAGAAAAGTTTCAAAATTGACAGTTTTGGTCCTTGTGGTGTTTTAAGGCCTTTTTCGATGCGTTTGAACCCCGTTAACCTCATTTCAAGGCTCTAAAATGAAGTTAAAGTATAGGGAACTCAAAACATACTCAAAAATATGCCGGATGATGGTTCGTTTGGTCGTACGAACGCGATGTTCGCTTAATTACGACGGAATGCGCATAAGCGCGAAAAACGATCCAAATGACGCAACGAATGGATTTTTCTTAAGGCGAACACTAAAATATAATATAGTCATGCTTACATAAATTTTTGGATGTCCGGATGTATTCAGAACGTAAGTTATGCGCGAAAATGCAAACTTGTGCACTTTTTGATACTTTTAGTCCCTGAATGTCCCAAAAGTTTATTTTAGCACACCAAACCCCTCAAAGCCTATTTCTAAGCTATGTAAAGGATATTTAAGGTGTGTTTAACTTATGGTCATGTTCTGGAATGTCTGTTACAGTTCAAATTGACATACTTTCGCAGTTTGTCATATTTAGTCCCTGTAAGCGAATTAACTTGTTTTTGCCATACCAAAGCCTTCAAAACTTATTTCTAAGTTATGTATAGGTTATTTAAGGTATGTTGAGTATATGTTGATGTTCCAGAGTATTTCTCGCATTAAACTGAGTACGTTTACGCACTAGTTTGCGTATAACTCTCCAGAAAGTGATGTAGAGTTTGGAATTGAACAAAAGTCAAAACATGAAAAATGTAAAACATAACAAAACAAACATTGGGATAAAATAACATTGTTTTATTGATAACAGAACTGTTCATAGTGATTACAAGCACAATTGTTACACTAGTTATTTTGTTATGTTTCTTTGATTGTCAAGACATTGTAACTCTTTTAATCAATAAAACAATACTTCAAGTTCCATGTGTTATGAAACAATGATTCTGTTACAACACTCCCCGATGTTTCCGCCACGTTTTGTAGGTTCTACGTGGTCGGGGTGTGACATGATTGAATGAAGAGAATGAGATGAAACAAAATTAACAAAAGAAAAGATGGTGGTCATTTGTCCGCATTACCAAGAAAACAAACGACACACAGTGACTAATCAAAGTAAATGGATCAAAAATAATGTATCCCGAAGACATGCTCGCCTATAAGTGAACACTCATCCCAAGAATTCCCAGGTAAGCACAACTGGTCTCGCGTCTGATGAGATATATACGAAGTGCTTGCCTAGACAGAAAACCCAGAATACAGGCATTCACTCTTCCAGTTTACACGTGTTCACATTATTTAAAACCCAAAACCTTGACGAGATTTTGAAAATTTGAAGGCACAAGGCCAAAAACCAAACTGGAAGGGTTCAAAACCATATAACAGAGGGTTTAAAACCTTACAATAGAGGGTTCAAAACCTTGTAATAAATTATTCAAAATCAGAAGATTGTTTTTAAAAAATCATTTCGGAAAAAAAATTTGGTTTTTGTTTTGATAATCACCTAAGGATAGGTGATGTACATGTTTTAAGATCTAAACACAAGATAACTTGTGTTAGGGTCCTAGAAAGGTTATAGTCTAGGTCAAACCATTACTAATAACCTAATTCCCTATAACCATTGGCTCTGATACCAACTCTTCTGTCACACCCCGACCACGTATAACATACAAAACGTGGCGGAAAACGTCGGGGAGTGTTGTAACAGAATTAATTATTTCATAACCAGGGCATACAACGATGTATTTTATTTATCAACATAGAAGTTTCATTGTCTTAAACAGTAAATAAAGAGTTCGGAACATAATTAAACTAAGTCTATCTTCGTTTTATGTCTCTAAGGCACAGGTCCGCCCTAGTGTCACGATCATCGTCCTACGCAAAAGCTCCTGAAAACACATGTGAAAATAGGTACGTCAGCATAAAAATGCCTGTGAGATACAGAGGTTTTGTGAAAATAGGATTCATGACTTAGGAGTTTAGAAAATGTTTAGCCATGAACCTTGTAATTTGCTTTGTCTTGTAAATCATTTGAAAAACGATAAGATCAGATGCTATGTATAAATAAGAGAATAATGTATGGTTCAAATGTATAACCAGGTAAAATGAGTTATATAAGATAAGTTGTATGTAAACCAAAGTCTTGTGAAAGTTGTGTTACTTGTGTAAAAAGTATAAGTCCAAATTGAATGATTTAAATAACGCTATGATATGTAATATAATACAAACACTTATATATAGGAAGTACCAGCGACGTATCCACCATGCTTGTATCATATTACTCACATCTCGTTACTTAAGTCACTTAAACAAACCACCAATGTATAAAGTCTATGTTTAAACCAATAGTCAAAAGTCCTTGTATAAGCCATGTCAAATGTTTATAAGTCCAAAAGTAGTCAAGTAATGTGTATCAAATGTTATGTATTGTAAGTAAAGTATTGTCCCATAATCATAATGTAGAAATGTACAAAACAAAGTATTTTGAATATATCAAAAAGTTATGTTTTGCAAAGTAATGCATGTTACATTGATACAAACATTTATGTGGTAAGTTAACGCATACATTCAAGCCTTGAGACAGTCGGATAACCCTTTCAGTCAAGGTTATCAAAAGAAATGTTTTCGGATTCAGTCATTCCTTACATCCAAACAAATCCGAGATGTTAGGAATGGGATTTGTCAAGTCCTATGGTACCACTACTTACTACCGAGCGGCGTAGCAAATGTTAATGAACGTAATAAAGACCCGTTTGTGCAAACCAAATGTTATAGCAGTTGTATACATGTCATATGAAAACAATGTACTAAGTATGCTAAGTTAACATACAAAGCAGAAAAGTCTTGTAAATCAATGTGCTAGCATGCTATCAGTCAACATACATAGCAGAAATGTAATGTAAAACAATGTACTAAGTATGCACACAATGGACATACATAGCATGAAATGTAATGAAATCATGTACTATAATGTACTAACAAACATAGCCGGTATATGATGTGTAAACAGGAAAGCATGAAAGTAACAAGTAGGCACATGTGTTTCACCCCAAAACAGTTTGGAAAACAGTAAAAGAGGGGTCTATGTACTCACTTGAGATTGCTTAGTAGTCCTTGAGTAACAACCAAACAATGCTAGAGATCACGGATATCAAACGGCACCTAATATAGGTAACTATGTTAATAAACCGGACCTAAATCGGAGGATTTAGATAGAATGAGGGTTCGTAAACCAAACGAGTATAGAGACTCATGTAATGTGGTTTAACAAAGCCCACATACTAAAACGAAACCTAACCTAAGTGCTTGTGACCCATTACGACCCGTTTAGGTAGCTTATGCTACTTTAACGCATCGTTCGCGTGAAACGCGTTCGGAACGTCTAACTAGTCCTATGACAAGTGTTATATGCCTAAACATGTTGCATAATCAGTTATGTGACAAAAGTTTAGGTTACATATGCTTAATTACCGATTACACATGAAAAGGGTATTTTGGTAATTTACCTATGGCATATATACTACCTATCATACAACTACTTAACGAAGCGACCATAGGGTATAACCTCGGAAGGTTATTCCCTATATACTATGGTCACCTAATGTGTTTGGTCGGATCCTAATGATCGACCAAATGGGTCGGGTTCGAAGGTATAAGCGGTTTATTAGATCGCTTACCCTACGACCCTAGACAACGTGGTAATCAGTAGGCATAGTCCCAAGGGACTATAACCAACGTGATTACACTTACGTTGCGAAGTTCAAACGAACTTCGCATTGACCATAAACTGGTCAACGTAGAAAGTCAAACAAAGTTTGACTTTCAGACTCGAAAAGACTCGAAAAGCAATAAAAGAACGAAGGAATACTTACGAAGGGTCCCCGAATGCTAATTTCGATTCAAGTAGCTCAGGTATGAAACAATGGTTCCAACTTAGAGCTTCTCAAATCAAAATTCTTGTGGGTTTTGCAATGGCATGGGGGGTATTTATAGTTTTCGATTAGCCGTTAGGATCGTTTCTTAGAAACCGTGCTGTGATCTTGGCCATACACCTTAAGATAGTGGTTTTTGAAAACCATTTGAGCCCCTAGTATTGCCCAATACCATGTGCACAACTGAAATGGACCAGATCCAATGTTTCTGCAAATTTCTGCTGTCTGGGGACCTGACGCGGGCCGCGTAAGGATACACACATATCTTAAGCGGGCCGCATGGCCTTGTCAGATCAGAAACAAGTTTGCATATTGACAGTTTCAGTCCCTGTTGGTGTTTAAGGCCATTTCCGACACTTCTAAGGCCCGTAAAGCCACCTTTATGGCCCTAAAATGATGCCTAAACATTGTGGACATGAAACATGCTCAAAAATATCTCAGATGTCGGTACGTTTGGCCGTACGATCGCGATGTTCACTTAATTACGACGGAATGCGCATAAGCGCGAGAAACGATCCAAATTGCGCGACGAATGGATTTTTCTCATGCCAAACACTAAAATAAAATACTTTAGTGCTTACATAAATTTTTGGATGTCCGGATGTATTCAGAACGTAAGTTATGCGCGAAAGTGCAAACTTGTGCACTTTTTGACGCTTTTAGTCCCTGAATGACCCAAAAGTTTATTTTAGCACACCGAACCCCTCAAAGCCTATTTCTAAGCTATGTAAAGGATATTTAAGGTGTGTTTAACTTATGGTCATGTTCCGGAATGTTTGTTACAGTTCAAATTGGCATACTTTCGTAGTTTGTCAAGTTTAGTCCCTGTAAGCGAATTAACTTGTTTTTGCCATACCAAAACCTTCAAAACTTATTTCTAAGTTATGTAAAGGTTATTTAAGGTATGTTAAGTATATGTTGATGTTCCGGAGTATTTGTCGCATTAAACTGGTTACGTTTACGCACCAGTTTGCGTATAACTCTCTAGAAAGCGATATAGAGTTTGAAATTGGACAAATGTCAAAACATGAAAAATGTAAAACACAACCAAACAAACATTGGGATCAAATAACATTGTTTTATTGATAATAGAACTGTTCACAATGATTACAAGCACAAATGTTACAAAACCATTGCGCTACAAGTCGAGCCTTATATCGTACAATCTCATTCTTTTCATTTCTCTTTATTGCAAACACCCATTTATAACCTACTGGTTTGACGTCTATGGGCGTTCGGACTACAGGTCTGAAAACATGTCGCTTTTTGAGCGAATTTAATTCGGCATTTCTGACTTCTTGCCATCTTGGCCAATCATTTATGTGCATACACTCTTCTAAAGTTTTAGGTGTGTAATCATTTTCATTGATTACATCCGTTGCTATAGCATATGCAAATATATCATCAACACGTGTTTTATTCCGGTTCCACATTGTACTATCTTGTACATAATTAATAGAGATCTCATTTTCGTTCGGTACCGGTGTTTCTTCTGAAACTTCATTTTCCTCTGGATTCATAGTTGTCTCTTCTGGGACATTTACCTCTACCGGGGTTTCACTTATAATCTTTTGTGAGTTTTCACCAACTGCGTTACTTTGCTCTTTTTGTTTCCGTGGGTTTTCCACACCTGTTCCAGTAGACCTCGAGTACGAGTTCTAAAACAAGGTGGAGAGGATATAACAACCCTCCTAAAATACTCATAGCACCCTTATACGACCTAAAATACACCACGTATATGAAAAACAACCCTAAATACATTTAATTTAACAAAAATAAAAATAAAAACAAAATTAAGGGGGCGCTCGCGGGGTGCGACCCCTTTGGTCAAATCAGTCGCGGGCCGCGACCCTTTGGTCACCAGACGAAACCCTAGGCCGCCACGTTCCTGCCACTCGTCGAGCCTATACTCGTGACTGATCAAAGCTATGCCCTACCTTACCTAGCTCGCGGGCCGCGAGAAACGACCTTTAGTTGGTCACGAGGTGCCAGAGACCCCCTGATCAGCCCTATATATAGAGAGTTCGAGCATTCACTTTCAATTCGTTTAACAATTCAATTTCTCTCTCAATTCTGAATAGCAATTATAATACTCGGGTATTATACCCACTAAAATAGCGAAGCTCTGCCTCGATGTAAGTATCATAACCCCCGGTTACGTATTAGATACGCTACCCGATTGATCTAGTGCTCTGTAACGCATGTCAAGGCTCTACCTGACTCAGTCGTTGGAGTTCTGTCTTGGGGAAGGTATAACTAGTGTAAATTTGGGTTATTATACTAACACATGTGCATTGTTTAATTTATTAGATTATAACCAGGAAATCACAAGGAAATACCTAAATTAGCAATGTGAGTAATCCTCTTTTTGTTAAACCTTTTTGGTGAACTGTTTTTACAAAACCTCAAATGTTTAAATTACATTTCACAGTGATTGAGTATTTGTGATTCTACAATTATCGCCGGTATGTTGGGGTTTTGTATACAAAATTTGTTACTACACTGTGAGTAGTAACATTACCACCAGTCAGGATTGACAGTACCATGGGTGGTAATTAAAGTAGATGTAAACAAATGTAATTGCTGGATTGCCCTCAATGTTGTAAATTGATAAAACTTTTCTTGATTAAACTGGGATTCACTCACCAGTATTTCTTGCTGATAAAATGTTTTTAAATGCGTTTCAGGTAATAAAATGTGAAAGCCAATTAGAAGCCAGCTGGACAGCACTGAAGGCTTGGAAAAGTGGCTATAAAAGTCACCTAAATAAAGAAGATGCTTTAATTCAATAAATTAGGGTTTATCCCTATAAACGTGTTTGTAATAGAAACTTGGGAATTTCCCATGTATTTATTATTATAAAAATATGGTGTTTTACTCTGATAAACTATTTTCTAACTACGGTCCTTATGTAAATTCCGCTGCCAAATTGATAAACACCGATACCACTGATACTGGTTCGCGGCCGAGCGTTCCCAAGGATAGGGGTCGGGGGTTACGACAATAACTATAAACCCTAAACCCCATAAGTAATGGGTTGGGCCTAAAATGTCTGTTTTATAACAGAGACAAATTTTTTTAGACATTTTCCTATCATTAAAAAAATTCTGGTCCGCTTTTGATTGGATTGAGTCGGGTCAAAAATAAAACCAAATTGAATTTTAAATACATGATAACTAAACATTTTCTCGAGCCATTTTAATGTTATTATTATTATTAGAATAAACTTTCGTTTTGTTCCCTGTGGTTTGGTCATTTTAACAATTTTGCCTCAATTCTTTAAAAATAGTCATTTTCCTCCAATAGTTTACTATGTTTTTTTTTTCATTTGCTCCATAGCCTTAACTCAGTTAAATCATACAATTAAAGGTAGGAGTATTTCGGGAATTTTATATATAAGTACTTAATTATTTATAAATTCCTTAAATATGCTTTATCTTTTTTATTTATTGATATTAAATTAAATATAAAAAACCCATTTCTATCTCTCTAGGCCTATCTACCAATATAACCACCATCTTCGGCCGCCACCACCGCACCATCAGGCGACCACCACCTGCCATCACCATCCGCCACCCTTCACCCGTACAACTTGTTCTAGCCTTCAATCACTACCACTCTCTTTCTCCCTTTCTTACCATTACAAATCCTTAACCCCACCACTGTCACCGTCAAAATCATACCACCACCACCACCTTCAAAATTGTAACCACCGACAACCAAACCTGTCATAACCCTAGCCGTCGCAATCTGGCTTGAGCCCTATGCAGATCTAGGGTTCCAGCCGGGCAAAACCACCACACTTGCCATCACCACTTGCCACCACCACCACTCTCTTTCTCCTTTTCTTACCGTCACAAACCCTCAATCCTACCACAACCATCTACAAAATCATATCGCCACCACCTGCAAAATCGAAAACACCCACAACCAAATCTGCCTTGGTTTGAACCCTAAGCAGATCTAGGGTTCCAGCCGGCCAAAACCACCACATCTGACCCCCTTTTACCTAGAATCACCTAAAGCCACCACCACTTTTTAAGGCCTTGAAACACCGGAAACCATAGTAGCGGTGATACGATTTTGCAGATTGTTGGTTGACGGCTGTTTGGAGTGACAAGGATGGTGTCAGGGTTAGGGTGGGGTGGTAGTGGTGGTGGTCGGTGATCGTTTGGAGTGGGTGGGGGTGGTGGCTGAAGGTGGTGGTGGTGGTGGTTGATGATGGAGAATAGAGTATAGAGAGAGAGAGAAGAGAGATTACAGAGATGTGTTTTGTTATGTATATATATATATATATTATTTTATTATGTATAATATAAATTCTTTACTTGTACCAAAAATACCCTTAGTTTTGTACTTGAAGTTACCAAAATTGAAACACCCACTTTTTTTAACATTCAAATAGATTAAAAATAACACACTAATTTTGACAAAATTTTGGTATGACCCATTCGTAATATAAACGATTCCCTGCTTTTAACATCAACATTCCAAATATGATCTAAAAACACCTTTCAAAAGATACAAAGTTATAACCATACAAGTTTCATCAAAAGGATTTTAGTCTAAACTATCCAAAGTAACATTTAAAACTTCAAACTACTACGACCATCCTAGATAAAAGTTTAACATTTACATTACAAAAATGATAACTTGAACCGAAAGCGCATAAGGGCGATATAGTGTGTTCGGTCCGAGCTCGCCAACATCAAGCTTGAGATTTACCTACCATAGATAACACCAAAACATTTGTTAGTTCAAATACTAAATAAAAATTCAAGGCTTCCATTCACTTATCATTATTCGGCCCATTATCGTTTTGCCAACATCCTTATTGTAGTCACTTTTCCCTTACTAGCGTAAGGTTTTCTCTATACCATTCATCCTTACATTCATAAACATTCAAGATATAAACTTTTCGACCCATTCGTAATTTGAGTCATTACATACCATACTTCCTTTTAACTCACTTTCATCATACTTTCCAAACAATACGACCCACTTGAAACGGGTCATTACGCATTCAATTTCATAGTATTTCCTATCCAAATTTATATCACAAATCTACTATAAACATCAATACAATCTTACACTAGAATTCAAATATAAAGTTAACTTACGTAAATCTACTTGAAGAGTAAATAAAGTTCATATGAACTTACCGTGGTCTTGCGTTGCTTGTGACTTCGAATGACTCGCGCTTTCTTCTTTCTTCGTGCCTATATGTCATAACTTTACACTTTTAGCTTTTTTGTATGCTTCGTATCACATATGCATTGTACTTATTCAACATGGCGTTAAACGACTAATCATACATTCATTTCCATTTCATAACATCATTTTAACAAGAATTCATGTCAAGGCACAACTAAATCATTCTAAGGCATTTCGTCGAACACATGGCGTGCATATTAATTCAAAGCATAAAGTACAAGCATTTAAAGCATATTTTCCATAATTCATCCATTGATTAACATAAGCATTCACAACTTCACAACTTGCCACCCTAACCATATACATATCGTTCTAAATCATCTATTCATCAAAATATCATCAACATTAATCTAATTAGCATGTAGGATTTCACAAAATTTTAATCATCTTTTGACATACAAGTGGGTTTTACCCTAATTCATCATCATAGATATATTCAACCATAATTTTAACTCCTACATGTTCATATCATCTTACATTTATGTTTGATTTCATAGAAATATCACAATTTCACATAAACCACTTCATCAAACATTACCAAATCATGAAATTTGACTTACTTGATACTTATAACACTTAAGGGATCATGATTCCTAACTTACGCATTGAAAATCCAGCCTTTTACTCCTTCAATTTTGTAGAGATTTGAAGAACTAGGGTTTCCCTTGGCTCTCTCCCTCTGTTCGATCGTACCAGCCAAGGAGAAACACTGATTCTTTTTTTTTATCCAATTTCATTACATAATTACATTATTAGTCCCTTGTCTTTTTAAGTGTTTTCAAAATAGCCATTTCCTATACTAACTTGGTTACCTCCATTTACATAAGGGGTTTTTATTTTATTATTCCTTATAAAACTTTCGATGTGGCAAAAAGTCTATGTTTATCATCCCTTATCGTTAAAGCAACACAATTAAATTATTATTCTTAGTCATACGAAATTTTGGGGTGTTACAAGTCTACCCCCTTAAGGAAGGTTTCGTCCCCGAAACCTAAATACGTACCAAATAATTCTAGGTAGTGCTTTTGCATTTCATCCTCCGCTTCCCACGTAAGATCCGATCATTTTCGATGTTGCCATTGAACCAACACTTGTCATACGGATTTGTTATGGAGTTGCTTCACTTTAAAATCTTTTATTGCGACGGGCTTTTCAACATAATTTAACTTCTCATCCACTTCAATATCATCCAAAGGCACGTATGCCGTCTCGTCCGCGAGGCACTTTCGCAATTGCGACACATGAAAAGTGTTATGAATTCTATCCAACGCGGGAGGTAATTCTAACTGGTACGCTACCGACCCGACCCGAGCGAGTATTTTGAATGGTCTAATGTATCGAGGACCTAACTTCCCGCGTTTATGAAAACGAACTATCCCTTTCCATGGAGAGACTTTTAGTAACACGTAATCACCCACTTGAAACTCAATAGGTCGTCTACGCCGATCCGCATAAGACTTTTTGTCCCACCCCGACCCGCAGCGGAATAGGTGATCGGGGCATGATTGGGTTGATCCAAAGAGCTTATGACTTGCTATTTCTTGTTTTAAATAATCATTAATTCATAACAAATGTCTCACGAAACAAATAATTCAAATACACAATTACAAACACAAGACATTTGTTCATAACAAATAAACTACACTACTTCGTTTTTGTTAACTAAGGCTCATCCTATGTCCAATCTTCTCTTCGTACCTGTTCACCTGTATCATGTGTAAAAATGGTTTTTGGGTCAACAAAAGTTGGCGAGTAGATCTTTATTTGTTTTTATTTAACCTTAAAAGTTTAGTTGATTTTATTTAATAAAAAGTATTTAACATGTGATATTAAGTGTAATAGGTGACACAAATCAATTAATCTAATAATCAACCAATCTATATGTAAATAATGTAACATGACAAAACAACCATAAGAAATGAAACCATGATGCGATTCAAGCCCCGAAAGGCGAAAAGCGAAACCTTGAAACAATGATGCGATTCAAGCCCTGAAAGGCGAAAAGCGAAACCTTGAAACCCATGACACAAAGCGGTAAACACGTATAGCATATGAATGAAACAAGCAATGCAACACATGAATTAAACATAAGCACATATGACACTTAACTTGGCATGTTATTGAAAAAGTATACGAAACATAGAAAATGTGACACATGAAACACCCCAAAAAGTTAAAGTGACAAAAAGAGGAAAAGTAAGATCTACTCACAGTAGTTGCGTATGTGATTCCTTGTAAAATTAAGTGTGCGAATAGGATGAGGGTTATCCTAAAACAAGAATTTGGAAGTGGACTAGTAAATAGAATATTGAAACAAACTTATTGGTTAATATTATTGTTTCATAATTGGTTTTTACTTAAGTTTATATGGTTCATTATGTACTGTTAACAAATTTATGACAATTAATTAACTTCAGTCATCTTTTATTTCTTTTATTTAATGGCCTCAAAATGAATTCGAGTGCTGAATAGTATAACAGTTAAGTCAAAAGAGAAAAATGAGAAACTAATAATAACCAGAAAAGTCTCATGAAATCTGGTCTTCAATAAAATAATACTAAGTTAAAAAAAAATAGATTAAACCAAATGTATTGCAATTATGTTTCGTAAAAAACTATAATAAAGTAGAATAGTATTCTAACCAAAGTTGTAAAAAAAAGTTTCTTGAAGGCTTATTTATACCAGCTTGTCATTTTCATTTTATTTAATTTCATTTTGATCCAACAAAATATACTCACAAAATTTCCCTCATCATACTGTTAAATCGACATCTATATGAAAACCCCCAAAAATGTATATATATAAGTATTAATTAAATGTGGATACCATGTTGTATTCTTCATTTTAATAATATGCCATCGACAGAATACTAACATGTCAGTTTTTTTTTTAATTTGTGGAGGTTACCATCATTACATGTCAGACCCGAGGCAACTGCAAACTGGGGAGCGTCATCCGGATGTCGTCAGCCCGGGGACGAGCCCCTCACCGCTTGGTCTAAAACTCAATGCAACACTATGTGTGATTACGTGCTTTTTAGAAATTATTGATACCATATTACAATAGATTAAGGCTATGTGAAGTGAGCCTGTGAGGCTTGGTCACCGGGCGGCCAAGACAGGCCGTCACCCAAGGCCCGAAAGTTTTTTATAGGTTTTTGGGTAAATTACACTTTTCGTTCTTTATGTTTGTATTGCATTGCAATGGATAACCTTTAACTTCATTAATTACAGTGACAGTCCTTTATTTGCTAAAACCATTACACCTTAGGTCCTTTAGCACTAACCTGGTTTGTTTTAGACGTTAAGTCCTGTCACATGCACCTCATGTGAGGGCAATTTAGTCATTTTCCCTATATATTGAAAACCAATATTGAAAATAAAACATAAAATCAAAAATAAAAGATATTAACACCTGTTTTTTTCCCACATAACTCTTTCTAAACCTAAATCCTTCAATCTCTCTCTTTATGCCGACTACCAATCACCACCACCACTTAGTGACCACCATCGGTCTTGTAGGATCGAGGATTCGTCCAAACGAGTCAATCAGAGTCAAATCTAGTTTCTAGAAAGGCGGAATCAATCTAGAAACCGTCAATCAGTGTTAGAACAGGAGTAGAAGAGTAGAAAGTCACTTTAAACATGTTCTTCATTGATTTTAGACGTTTAGGTACAAAGAGAATCAGACAGCACTTCGGTACACAATTCTCCAGCAAGCCACAAATGAAGAACACTACTGGTCTATATATAGACCTACCAGACCGCATGGACTAACAACTCCAGACCGCACGAGCTGAGATGTCCACCTCGTGCGACCTGACCTACTAGGTCGTGCGATCTGGTCAAAACACATACTTAACTTTAACATTTTAACCTATTACATATAAATGACACGACATAGAATGATGACGCAGGCGATAGACATTATGCATCAACAAACTCCCCCTTGGATAATGCCGCAGTTTTTATTGTCACACCCCCAAAATCCACCTGCGGAGTATCACCGCTTGGAGGCGTGACTGACCAGGATCAAGCCACCAATCATATTGAACAAGCATAAGTAAACATAAAATCCAACACAATATAATTGGTGTCCAAATCAAAAACATAGTTTAAGTTGCAAGCGGAAGCATAATGTCAAAAACCAAAACATAAGTTAATAATGTTAAGTTCATCATGAACACTCAATGTCCATGCTCCATAACGAGTCTTCTCCATGCAAGCTCCTGCTAAACCTAATAACCTGCAAAGCATGTAGTAACGAGTCAACAACAACGTTGAGCGAGTTCACAGTTGGGTGTTTGTTTTAAGTTGTTCCAAAAAAAGTTTCCTTTAACTGGCATCCTTGTCGTGGGGCTTACCCCATAGTTGAAAACGTGTTTCGTTTATTCCCGTTTACTTTGGCAATCCAGCCGTGGGGGCTACCCCATGTTTAATTATCTGGCTCTTTGGCCATGGGGGCTACCCCATGTATATACTACTAGACTCGTTACCATATCGACCACTGACTGTAGTCATGTTTATGTGCCCTTAGCGTCAATGTCTATCATCATTGATGTGCCCAGATCCATTAGTTCACGCCCGTCCTCTGCGGCACGGTGTGAGGCTTGTCAGACCTAAATAGCGCTATCTAACTAATGACCCGCTCGCCATTGGCCTGGCGATCAAGTCGATATAAAAGGAGGGACTTCGTGATAGAGTTTTGGTCTAGTGAAATTTAGATGTCCATGAGGACGAGGAATTATATTCCTGAACCCATACTGTCCAACCCAAGAAGGACGAGGAATCCATATTCCTTAACCCATTCCCAACCCCTGGGAATCCCATGCTTTGTAGAAAGTGTGAACTCACCTTAGGTTAGCTCGGCAGATAAACGAAAGGTCAATCGAGCTGCTAGAGGTCAACCACGTCCTAACATGGTTACCATACAAGTCAGGTCTAGGTTCAAGTATCGCACGTATGTTTACACGTAAGCTAACAGGTTACAAACACGTATTGATCATGGCAAACACGTAAATCACTAAAACAACCAAGTCCATATAACGCCCAACTTGTGCGACCCAAAAGGTTGGGCTCGCACAAGTTCATTAGCCCATTAGTCTTGTGCGATTCCCTAAATGAAGCCCAAAAGAATAACCCGGCCCAAACAATAAACAGTCCAACATGTATACGGCCCAACAAATGAAACAGTTTAATAACCTTGTGCGGTCCGGATATCTTGTGCGATCCGGACGACTTGTGCGACTGGGATTTTGGGCCTTTCGGTCCAATAATATGATAAGTCCAACACTGTGTAAGGCCCAAGACTTGTGCGATCGACACTGTCTTGTGCGATCCACAAATCTTGTGCGATCATGCACAACCTAGCAGTACTGTGTGCCTTGTGTGATGTACCTATCTTGTGCGATCAGTCGCCTTGTGCGATTGAGCTCTTGTGTGATTCAAAAGCTTGTGTGATGGCACTTGTGCGACTGATCTTGTACGATCGGTTGTGAATTTCCCTTAAATCATGCATTCAGTTATATTGTTTCCATTTATGAAATTATCAATCAACAACTAACAGTTTCCAAACCAAACAATAATCGATCAAACAAGCATATTCTAACCGATTTCCCATGAACCCTAATTATGAATAACACATGAACAATAATCATAACACTTAAACATCTCAATCATGGCTCACAATCTAAATCACTAGCATGCTTAATAATGTAATAAACCAACCAATTCATCCATATATATTAGTTTACAACCGATAAATCATGCAATCGATTCTAGATTCATTAACAACATCAAATGATTAACAACCCTATATGATTCGTACACACTATACATGTGAGCCGATTATATGAACATCAACATTAACAGTTTACATCATCAATCATATATCATTCCTACATCATCATGTAGAGCATGTATAGCACAACCTCATACAATCATGAAAGCAATAATTAAAACACTAACCGGTTGGAGAAAGAACAAGGATTGATCCGAATAGAAAGCTTAGAGAGAGATGAAAGTGTTGCCGTCGGGTTTGAGAGGGAGAGAGAGGAGTGATTTAGGGTTTTGATGTGTAAAGTGTTTTGCAAGTTATGAGGAGTATACCCATTCCCCATAGTTGTTATGCGCAAATAAGAGGATGGGCTGAAACCATTACGGTCTGCCTTTGTGGTTCGAGTGCAAGGAGTGTGGCCCAACAAGGGCTTGTGCGACTGGGTTGTGTTGTGCGATCCGAGTCATATATATATATATATATACATACAAAGATTCACATAATACAAACATAAAGTCTCATAACATTCATTAAATCAACATATCAGATAATCACACCAAGTTCACATACGTTACATTAAGCACATAAATAGGTTCTGAAATACGAGTTGTCACATTCAGTCAGCCGGTCTTCAAAACATTCTTCACAAAGACTTGAAAAATTCTTCCCTTTGCTTCGGCTTTTTCAATAACGCTTTCCTGAGCTGTTCCTTCTCTTTGGCAGAACTCTTTTCTTCCTCAGCTAGCTTTTGCCTCCATGTAGCTCGAGCGATTTTGTCTTTATCTTCACGCTCTTCTCTCCTCTTCTTTGCGTAAGTTTCCATAGTGTGGGACCCAAATGCGCCCTGTAACGTAATAGGCGTCGTCTTCCTTTTGTTCTAACCGTTTCCTTGAGCCGCGTAGGGCTTCAGCCCTAACGTTTTCTGGTTTCAATGCTTCTACCTGAGCATCTCGTATCTGTGCAGGAAGACTAGATTGGATAGTGAGTTGTAAAGCTCGTACGCGTTTAGGTATAGTATCCTTTTGACTGAGGGCATCAGCCACAACATTGGCTTTGCCCGGATGGTATCTGATCGAGCATTCGTAGTCATTCAGTAGCTCGACCCATCGACGTTGTCGCATGTTCAACTCCTTCTGTTTGAAGATATGCTCGAGACTCCTGTGATCGGTGTAAATGGCGCACTTGGTACCGTACAGGTAGTGTCTCCATATCTTAAGTGCAAAAACAACAGCTCCCAGCTCTAAATCGTGTGTAGTGTAGTTCCTTTCATGAACTTTAAGTTGGCGTGAAGCGTACGCAATAACTTTATCCCGTTGCATCAATACACAACCAAGACCCTGAATTGATGCGTCGCAGTAAACCACAAAATCGTCTGTGCCCTTTGGCAATGAGAGGATAGGTGCGCTACAAAGTCTATCCTTTAAGTGCTGAAATGCTGATTCTTGTGCATTTCCCCATCGATAAACAACACCTTTCTGAGTTAGTGAGGTGAGTGGTTGTGCAATCTTGGAAAAATCCTTAATGAACCTCCTGTAGTAACCTGCCAAACCCAAGAATTGGCGAATTTCCGTTGGTGTGCGAGGTGCAGGCCAGTTCTTAATCGAGTCTACCTTAGATGGATCAACATGAATCCCATCCTTGTTCACTACGTGGCCTAGGAAATGGACTTCGCGAAGCCAGAAGTCGCATTTCGAGAACTTGGCATAAAGCTGTTCTGTTCGAAGCAGTTCCAAAATAAGTCGTAGATGCTGCTCGTGCTCTTCCTGACTCTTAGAATAGATCAGGATGTCATCGATGAAAACTATGACGAACTTATCTAGGTAGGGCTTGCACACTCTGTTCATAAGGTCCATGAAAACCGCAGGTGCGTTTGTCAGCCCGAAAGGCATGACCAAAAACTCGTTGTGTCCATAACGAGTTCTAAAGGCTGTTTTGGAGACGTCCTCATCTCGGACTCTCAGCTGGTGATATCCCGATCTTAGATCAATCTTTGAATAGAAGCTCGACCCTTGCAGCTGGTCGAATAAGTCATCAATACGTGGAAGTGGGTAGCGATTCTTCACGGTCACCTTGTCGAGTTCGCGATAATCTATACACATGCGAAAGGTACCGTCTTTCTTCTTCACAAACAAGACTGGAGCTCCCCAGGGTGAAGAGCTAGGACGAATAAAACCCTTGTCCAAGAGTTCTTGTAACTGCGCAGATAGCTCTTCTAGTTCTGATGGAGCTAGACGATAGGGTGCTCGAGCTATGGGCGCTGCTCCAGGAGCCAGCTCGATTTGAAACTCGACCTGGCGATGAGGCGGAAGACCAAGTAGTTCCTCAGGAAATACCTCAGGATAGTCGCGTACAATCGGAAAATCTTCTATCTTCTTCTCCTTCTTCGAGGTGTCCGTAACGAGAGCCAAAATAGCAGTGTGGCCCTTTCGTAAACACTTCTGGGCCTTAAGGAAAGAGATGATGCTCACAACAGCACCACTCTTGTCGCCACGAATCATGAGAGGTTCATCACCTGAACGAGGAATACGGACAATCTTTTCGTTGCAAAGAATCTCTGCTTGGTGATGGGATAACCAGTCCATCCCAATGACAACGTCGAAACTACCCAGAATGATAGGAAGGAGGTCGATAGAGAAAGTATGACCAGCAAGAACAAGATTACAACCCTTGACTATGTGGGTGACCTCTAAACTTTTACCATTAGCTAGCTCTACAGTGTGCTTGGTGTTCAATAGTGTTGGGGTACGCTTAAGCATTTGACTAACTTTTATGGACACGTAGCTAGTATCGGCACCCGAATCAAATAGTACAGTAACATAAAATTCGTCCAGTAGAAACTTACCCGTCACAACGTTGGGATCATTCCTCGCTTCACCCTGGCCAATAACGAACACACGACCCCTTGCACCATTGCCGTTGTTACCCCCGTTGTTTCCATTCCCCTGGTTGTTATTATTGTTGTTGTTGTGCTGGTTCCGATTCAGTTGGGGACAATCTCTCTTGAAGTGGCCTTCAGCTCCACACTGAAAGCACCCTTTGTTGATACCCTGCTGCTGCTGGCGTTGATTCTGTGGGGCTTGTTGTTGCTGATGATTATGGTTTGCGGGGTATAAACTTCTGCAATCCTTTGCGGCGTGGCCTGGCTTGTTGCACCGATGACAGTTACTCCTGGTGCATGGTCTGCTGTGGTGTAGGTTACAGCGATTGCATTTGGGGTGAACTTCCCTGTACACACCTTGACTTTGGTTACCAGTTGATTGCTGACTAGGGCTCTTGTAGTCGTAAGTCCTTCTCTGTTGAGACTGAGACTGAACAGAAGTTGAACCTTTGCTAGAAGTTCCATCCCACTTACGCTTGTTGTCGCTGGGAGTATCAGAAGTAGTAGCACTAATGCGCCTTGGTAACCTGTTCTGCTCCACCGCCTGGTCCGTGAGACGATGAGCCAACTTGATGATCTGTTGAATGGTGCCAAGGTTTGCTGAGGTCACGTGACTTTGAATCTCAGGCACTAAACCCTTGAGGTACAGTTCGATACGTTTGATGGGAGGGTCTACCAAAGTAGGACACATAATAGCCAACTCGTTCGATCTTTTGGTGTATGCTTCAATTTTTGACCCCGTCATCTTCAAGTTGTAAAACTCAACCTCTAGCTTATGAATGTCATCACGGCTACAATATTCTTCTTTGATCAATTCCTTGAAATCGTTCCAGGGGGTGGCGTTAGCAGCAACTAACCCCAGCATTTGGACCTGAGAGTTCCACCACGTGAGCGCTATCCCCTCAAGAGTACCAGTAGCATATTTCACCCTGCGAGCCTCAGGGCATTCACACATCTCGAAGATAGATTCGAGTTTCTCGAACCAGTGGAGGAGGCCTACGGCTCCTTCAGTGCCGCTGAAGGTAGTAGGTCGGCAGTCCATAAAAGTTTTGAAGGTGCACACAGGTGGCTGAGCAAGTTGACCTGTCGTGGGTGTAAGAAGGGACAAGGTTAAGCACAAGTGTTAGTTTACGAGAGTAGGACCTAAAGATCCTAGAGTGAGTTTAGACTGCAGGGTATACCTCCTGCTTGTGCGGCTGCAAGTGCCGCAGCAACTTGCTGGTTAATCAGAGCCGTCAACTGGGCTTGAGTCATGTTAACGCGTCCACTCATGATCTTCATATCAAAGGAAAACATGGGTGAGAGAGGTTCGTGAAAGTGCGATGACAGAAGAGAGTAAGCACACATGTGTTTTCAAACTATCGTTGCTACGTTTATCTAAGCATACCATAAGCAAATTTCTATGTAATCTAGCAAGTAGACAATATAAACATAAATCAGATCACCTAGAATGTCGAGTCTTGCACGTGGAGCGAAGCGTCGTTGTGGACTGTTGAGCACTGTACGGGTTATAGTCTGGTTTTAACAAAACTTTTTCCCTTATTAAAACCAAGTTCGCTATAACAAATGGCTCTGATACCAATCTGTCACACCCCCAAAATCCACCTGCGGAGTATCACCGCTTGGAGGCGTGACTGACCAGGATCAAGCCACCAATCATATTGAACAAGCATAAGTAAACATAAAATCCAACACAATATAATTGGTGTCCAAATCAAAAACATAGTTTAAGTTGCAAGCGGAAGCATAATGTCAAAAACCAAAACATAAGATAATAATGTTAAGTTCATCATCAACACTCAATGTCCATGCTCCACAATGACTCTTATCCATGCAAGCTCCTGCTAAACCTAATGACCTGCAAAGCATGTAGTAACGAGTCAACAACAACGTTGAGCGAGTTCACAGTTGGGTGTTTGTTTTAAGTTGTTCCAAAAACAGTTTCCTTTAACTGGCATCCTTGCCGTGGGGGTTACCCCATAGTTGAAAACGTGTTTTGTTTATTCCCGTTTACTCTGGCAATCCAGCCGTGGGGGCTACCCCATGTTTAATTATCTGGCTCTTTGGCCGTGGGGGCTACCCCATATATATACTACTAGACTCGTTACCATATCGACCACTGACTGTAGTCATGTTTATGTGCCCTTAGCGTCAATCTCTATCATCATTGACGTGCCCAGATCCATTAGTTCACGCCCGTCCTCTGCGGCACGGTGTGAGGCTTGTCAGACCTAAATAGCGATATCTAACTAATGACCCGCTCGCCATTGGCCTGGAGATTAAGTCGATATAAAAGGAGGGACTTCGTGATAGAGTTTTGGTCTAGTGAAATTTAACTGTCCATGAGGACGAGGAATTATATTCCTGAACCCGTACTGTCCTACCCAAGAAGGACGAGGAATCCATATTCCTTAACCCATTCCCAACCCCTGGGAATCCCATGCTTTGTAGAAAGTGTGAACTCACCTTAGGTTAGCTCGGCAGATAAACGAAAGGTCAATCGAGCTGCTAGAGGTCAACCACGTCCTAACATGGTTACCATACAAGTCAGGTCTAGGTTCAAGTATCGCACGTATGTTTACACGTAAGCTAACAGGTTACGAACACGTATTGATCATGGCAAATACGTAAATCACTTAAACAGTCAAGTCCAGATAACGCCCAACTTGTGCGACCCAAAAGGTTGGGCTCGCACAAGTTCATTAGCCCATTAGTCTTGTGCGATTCCCTAAATGAAGCCCAAAAGAATAACCCGGCCCAAACAATAAACAGTCCAACATGTATACGGCCCAACAAATGAAACAGTTTAATAACCTTGTGCGGTCCGGATATCTTGTGCGATCCGGACGACTTGTGCGACTGGGATTTTGGGCCTTTCGGTCCAATAATATGATAAGTCCAACACTGTGTAAGGCCCAAGACTTGTGCGATCGACACTGTCTTGTGCGATCCACAAATCTTGTGCGATCATGCACAACCTAGCAGTACTGTGTGCCTTGTGTGATGTACCTATCTTGTGCGATCAGTCGCCTTGTGCGATTGAGCTCTTGTGTGATTCAAAAGCTTGTGTGATGGCACTTGTGCGACTGATCTTGTACGATCGGTTGTGAATTTCCCTTAAATCATGCATTCAGTTATATTGTTTCCATTTATGAAATTATCAATCAACAACTAACAGTTTCCAAACCAAACAATAATCGATCAAACAAGCATATTCTAACCGATTTCCCATGAACCCTAATTATGAATAACACATGAACAATAATCATAACACTTAAACATCTCAATCATGGCTCACAATCTAAATCACTAGCATGCTTAATAATGTAATAAACCAACCAATTCATCCATATATATTAGTTTACAGCCGATAAATCATGCAATCGATTCTAGATTCATTAACAACATCAAATGATTAACAACCCTATATGATTCGTACACACTATACATGTGAGCCGATTATATGAACATCAACATTAACAGTTTACATCATCAATCATATATCATTCCTACATCATCATGTAGAGAATGTATAGCACAACCTCATACAATCATGAAAGCAATAATTAAAACACTAACCGGTTGGAGAAAGAACAAGGATTGATCCGAATAGAAAGCTTAGAGAGAGATGAAAGTGTTGCCGTCGGGTTTGAGAGGGAGAGAGAGGAGAGATTTAGGGTTTTGATGTGTAAAGTGTTTTGCAAGTTATGAGGAGTATACCCATTCCCCATAGTTGTTATGCGCAAATAAGAGGATGGGCCGAAACCATTACGGTCTGCCTTTGTGGTTCGAGTGCAAGGAGTGTGGCCCAACAAGGGCTTGTGCGACTGGGTTGTGTTGTGCGATCCGAGTCATATATATATATATATATACATACAAAGATTCACATAATACAAACATAAAGTCTCATAACATTCATTAAATCAACATATCAGATAATCACACCAAGTTCACATACGTTACATTAAGCACATAAATAGGTTCTGAAATACGAGTTGTCACATTCAGTCAGCCGGTCTTCAAAACATTCTTCACAAAGACTTGAAAAATTCTTCCCTTTGCTTCGGCTTTTTCAATAACGCTTTCCTGAGCTGTTCCTCCTCTTTGGCATATCTCTTTTCTTCCTCAGCTAGCTTTTGCCTCCATGTAGCTCGAGCGATTTTGTCTTTATCTTCACGCTCTTCTCTCCTCTTCTTTGCTTTCAGAGACTCTTCTCGTTCAATCTCTCTCCAACTTGTTAACCACATATTTTCAGAATTTATACCCTTCTGAAAACATACTGTAGCTACCTTCTGAAACTGCAGAGCTTGTTCTCTATCTTTTGCCTTATATCCAATCTTGTTCACAAACAGACATTCAATATCCTTTGCAGAACAATTTACTATCCACATCGGATCGTACAGGTGAATATCTCTGAGTTCATTCCCAACTCTATACACAATTACTGCTTCAGTTGTCATGTAACTATAAACCCAGTATACAAACCCTTCATGAAAATTCTGTTCCATCTTTGGCAATGGAATATTCTTCATAACCCTGGGCTTCTTGATCTTCAGAATTGTTTTGACAATACCTGTAACAGGATCCTTCCTCTTGACTTTCTTAGGATAATGTGGCTTCCAGTGCTGAAATTCTCTTAGGGCTTCAAATTTCATCAAGCCCCACGTTGGCTTATCATCAATTCTGACTGGATATAATAATGTTCTGACTTGGGACAACTCTTCAACATTCCACCAAGGTAGAGACATTATATCTTGAATATATTGGAAATATTGAACACCAAATTCTCTTCTAATAGCATAAGCGTTGACTTGTGGCAAATACCCCCAGCTTATGATATCACCCAGAGAAACATCTCTATCCCTTCTGAAATACATGAGTGGTCTTTTGTATTTTCTCTCCGTATCCTTCCTGAACCACTTCTTTCATTCTTCACGTTGTTCTTCTTTAGACATTTCTCTAAAACTCTTACTCTTAACACTTTCAGCAACTTTTCTTCTCAATTCATCCTCATTTGCTTGACTGAATAACTCAGCGAGAGTTGGAAAGCTAGAAGTATCAAAATCAACATTCTCAGACTGATCATCGTCGCTCCAGTCTTCTACTTCCACTTTATCATAATTATCAGCTTCTTCAACATACTTGTACTGATATGCAGGTTGATGATTGATATCAAATTCGTTCAACTCTTCTTCAAAATCAAAATTAAACTCACCTTCTTCAACATCCATCATCTTAATGATCTCAGCTCTAGTGTAAGTATGCAAGAGCTCACCTTCCTCTACATCATATTCAAGACGTAGAATCAAACCTGCACCCTGACCAAAAATCTCATCAACATTTTCAGCATCACCATGCTCCCCCTCTCCTCCTGTTTTTTCTGGTTCTTCATTTGCATCGTCTTGAAGATACTCATCAATATTCTCTTCTTGTGACGCTTCGGTTACTTTTATACCAGAATTACCTTGATCAGCATCATCATTACCATCATCATCTTTATCGCTATGAATAGAATATTCTTCATCTGCATCATCTTTCAGATTATCATTTTCATCTTCTTCATCATCTTCGATCTTAATCACACCAGGTACTGAAGTTAATGGATAAGGAGCTAGAATAGACGATTCTAGAACTTTTGTCAGAGATTTTGGCTCAGTCAAAACAATTTCCCTTTCAGTCACTTGAACATCATCCTCAACTAGAACACCTTTACCCTTATCTTTCATTCCAGCTTCTATTTCAGCTTCACGTCTTGCTCTAACTTCCGCAAGTTCTATCTCTTCAAACCTTTGCTCAATCGGCTTACCAATTAAATCTTCCAACACTTTCTTTAACATATACTCTTCATGTTCCTTTTTAGCATTCTTGGCTTCTAACTCTTGATTTTTCATCTTGAAGTACTCATTCTGCTCATCCCTTCGAGACTTTTCTTCTTCCAAGTCAGCTATTCGAACTTTCAGAATGTCTATGTCGACTTGATCAACTTCAATCTTTTTCAACAGACTTGACACATTCCTCTAACTTCTTTTTCTCACTTAACACTTCATTCACTTTCTTTTGCAACTTCTTCACAAGATCATCATTCACAAAGCTAAAATCATCAAGCTCTTCAAGAACTGTAACCTCTGGAATACGTGGAAAATTTTCAAAACCAGACGATCCAGGAGTAGTATGAACGGGTGGTTGTGTGATTGGTGGTGTTTGTTGGACGTGTGTTGATGTTATTGGTGGTTGATCATGAATAGGTGATGAAATATGATGTTGTGATGGTGATTGTGGTGATTGTAAAGGTTCTGGTGATGGTTGTTGTGGTGGTGGTGGTGATAGTGGTTTATTTTGTGGTGGTGAAGGTGGTTTAGTTTGTGGTTCTGGTGGTGGATTTATTTTCAGCTTGAATTTTCAACTTTTTAAATTTTTACCAACACACTCAGTTAACCAAGTCCAATTTAATGACCCTGGTCAACTGTTTAGCCTGCCAAATTCGAATTAATGACTTTGGCCGACCAAATTATGATCTCGCTGACAATTTTGAAACATTTTACGTTCAAATTAATGAACTTTTAAACATTTTGAGCAATTTCCAACACTTTTCTCAAACTTTTCTTCTCCAACCCAAGTTGATCCAACTTGTTTAGCACTGTTGGACTTTGATCATCAGATCCCCAACATCTGTTGTCGAAAATAAGATGAAGTATCAAATCTTTTTAGATTTTTCAACATTTTAGCTAAACAAACAGAAAATCTTTTTGGATTTAAGAAATAGGAAACTGTACAAACATATTTACAGACATCTTTTTGTGAGTTTGTGTAAGAGGATCATATCAGTTTTTGAGACTTATAACTAACACTGTTGATCTTGATTTAACTTTAAGTCTTAAACAAATTCACTTCTGATTGTCAGTATTGTTGTCCACTTAAACTTCTACACAAGTTTCAATTGATTCAAGATACGGATTAGTCTTTTAAAGACTTAAATTTATTTGTGTGTCACACCTCAAAATATACTCCCGTATCAAAATTCCCTAGATTCAGTCTTACAGGTGAGTATACCAATTTGATATCTGTATATGGGTTAGTGCGAGACCTTAAGAGCTCAGGTATGAACTTCCGTTCACTTAAAGAGATGAAGTCTCGACTTTAGGTGTGTTCCCTTTAGGGAATCTTTTCTTCAACTGCAATTGATTCATATCTTTTGATATTTTTCAATTTTTATGCAGAGGGTAAGCTTTTAAAGCGCATTAAGTATTATACTAGGTCTAGGCCATTGCTTCCGCAATATCAGAAGACCAGGTATATAACCCCAGATATCAAACAGTATAAAGACCTAGTATCTCAGAATCAGCCAATCTCTCAAACAAGATTTCGGGGGTTACCCATATATCCGAGAGATGTTCCCCACGAGATAAACAAGTATTGATATTTAGGTTTATATCTCAAATTCAATCTACTAATCATGTGAAGTCTACTGGCACATCATCAGTGAGACTTGTTTAAAATCATTTTGACTTTCCATTTCTTTAGCTTGTTGTGATAGTCCACTGATGTACTATCATTTCCTCTTTTTCACAACAAAACTCATTTTTGATTTTTCAATGTTTTTGTATTTTTGAAATTGTTGGACTCTGTATGCCCAAGACACATATTAAATTGATGTGGCTAGTACGTTATGATCCAAGTCGAGTCATACCCAATAACAAGCTAGACAAACACTTACAATATTTATTTATGATATGATCAAATAAATAAATATCAACACTTAGAATATTTAGAAATTGGTTTTCTAAATAATTGCACTTAACAAATTAATAAATTATATGGATAATTTATTTTGAGAGGATATTTTATTTTGTTATTTAATTGGTTAAATAACATAATAAAAATAGCATAAGTCTTGTAACATATGATGTTATATTTTATAAAAGTTATAAATATAATTCTAGACTTATATTAAATTTATAAAAGAAATTTGATTTTTTTTAAAAATAAAAGTCTAGGCCGCCCACCCCTCTATGTTCTTCCCAAGGAAAAGTGGTCCAATTGTGATGCATGCACTTGCATGTGTAAGAAGTGCTTCCATTGGGTGTTCTTCCCAAGACACCAAAATTGGTCCAATTATTTTACATGCTTTTGCATGTGGAAGATGGCACTTGATTGGGTGAAAATGGGGCAAGACATCTCTCATCTATAATAACCATTTTAGTGAAAGAAAATAAAAAAAGAACTTGAAGAAGATAGAAAAACATGGCTGAAAATTTCGGCCATTACATGCTCAACCAAGAGTTGATTTTTTTTGGAAAAATCAAGTGTTAGACTCTAAATAAATCGGGTCACGTATGGTTGATCTATTGGTGAGTTTCAAGTTCATATAACAAGTGCAAGAACTCCAAAACTCCTCTCAAATTTTCGGCCATAAGATGGTCTTCAAGAGGGTTTCAAAAGTGAGTTCATAAGTGTAGAAATCCTAGCTAAACATGGAGTGTTTGTTGGAAGCTTGGGGTATACAAGCTTGAGGTCTTCTACTCTTGAAGACAACCATTTCAAGAATCATCACCTTCTTCATATCCATTACTCATTGTACTTCAAGAAGGTAGTTTTTCTAAACATCCTATGGTTGTGTTTTGATAGTATACATCTCATATATGGATCCGGGTTTTGGGATTTTGCATATAAATGGGTTTATATCTTTTAAAAGTAACATGTTTTAAACTTATTTTCCGCTGCGTTTTTATTTCATATGGATGAAATTACTTTGATAAACATGTTAAAATCCCATCAATGGTATCAGAGCCGCTTATATGAGTGCATGCTTCAATAGACTTAAAATTTTCGGGTTTCGGGTTTGGTGAAAACCCTATGGCCGAAATTTTAAGTATGGTTATCCCTTTGTTTTTCAAGATTATATTCTTACATGCATAAATGAATCTTGAAAAATTGTTTCATATGGATGATTTGTTTGTTTGGACAAAACTAACCTTTTCGGTTTTTTGGACATAGCCGAAAATGGTTATTAAAAGGGAACCATTTTTTTTATGCTTCTTGAAATTTATATAAATATATATGTGGATATATATATTTTGGTGCATATGACCTAGCCATGACCTTGTGTTGTGATTTATTTATTAAATTATTTCAAAGGTTGTAATAATTATTATTTTTGTTCTTCCATTTGTAAAGTTATGTAATTTATTTATTTTCATTTGGTATGTAAAATAAATAGATTAGGTGCATTTTATTTTACTAGAAAAATGTATTAGGATATATTTTGTAAAAGAAGATGCACACAAAAATGCGGTTTTGGTTTTGCCAAATTCGGGCATAAAGGACTTCATAGTTCTAAACGGGATTTTAGCCCGATAACCAAAACACATTTTCGGAGCCCAAAGGAGTTTGGAGCTGAATTAAAGTACATTTTGGAAGATCAAAGAAAGTGGAGAAATCACAACACAAAAGGAAGACTTGAAGCATTTGGATGCGGGATCAAGTGGGAGTTCAACGACACAATACTTGTGTCAATTTTCACCCTTTAGGAAGGACCTTTTGGCACACTTGTTTCGGCTAACAAGTGTGGTCAAAATAGTTGGCTATGGTTATGCACCTATTGTAATATATGTTGTGCTTGTGTGGTTGCTTATTTATATTGTTTTGATGATATTTGGATATGCATGCTTAACAAACTAATAATCAACAACAAGCGTAAAATTGGTTCTTTACAAGATCATTAAAATTGGTTAATAAAAGGTTATTAAAAATTAATGATTTTATAATAAAATGGGTTTTATTAGAAAGAACCTTGAAAATTTATTTTCACAAAAGTACCAAGGATTTGAATGCATGCAAATATATGGTACATAAAGTTTTCTAAACTAGAATTTTGAAAACTCAAAATCCCTTTTATAAAACGAGTCAAACACCATCCTTTTATACAACACTCGAATCACTTGGGAACTCTTTTGTGGGATAAAGGTCACCTAACCATATTTGAGGGAACTTGTATATTCGAGGTGGGTTTACCATGTTTGTGGGATAAAGGTCACCTAACCACTTATGTGTATAAACTCACACGTGTGTGTAAGTTGGACGACTTGATTTGGAAACCATGAACTTAGGGTCACCAAAGCATGGCGAACAAACGGTGTTGATGGGATTAAACGTGCCAACTAAACATAAAGATGTTTAACTGATCCCATATGGCTAGAAGTTGCAAAGAGTTGCAATTGTCAAACGTTGACTACCTTGTTAATTTAAATAGAGGGATAAAGGTCACCTAACCGATATTTAAATGTAACGTTGGATTCTAGATTCTAATTATTAATTGTCTATGAGACACAAAGGGTATTAATGATTAAAATATAATAATATCGAAAATACTAAAATTGAACCTTGTTAAATTTTGTAGATGGCCGCTAACAATATTACCCAAACCGTCCGTAACCTATCACTAGAAAACGATCCTAATCCCGATGAACATCTTATGGAAGATAAGGATGCCTATAACGATTGGATTAAGTATATCGAGGATACTACGCAAGCCTCTTGCCTCATGTTAGGAATTATGATTTCCGAGATTCAAAAGGATTTTGAACATCATGAGCATGCGACATGATTAACCAATTGTAGGAAATATTCCTAAGGGTAGAACGCTTCGAAACCGTTCGAGCGCTTCATGCATGTCGAATGGAGGAAACCCAATCGGTCTCATCTTATGTTTTAAGATGAAAAGCCACATTGATCACCTCGAAAGGCTCGATATGGATAAAAGGATTTTATCCATTCTAACGATCAATGAGGGTGGCAACAAGAAAGGGCATCACCCCGACACCAAAGCAAATGTTGCAAATGGAAACGGCTAATTCAAAGGGAAAGAATTAGAAAGACTAAAGCGAAACCACCGAAACCAAAAGAGAAGAAGGCAAAGGTTGCCACGAACGATCCATGCTTTGAGTGTGGTGAGATAGGGCATTTAAATAGGAATTGTCCAATCTATCTCAAAGAGTTGAAAAACAAGAGGGATACTAGGCAAACCTCAGGTACAATCTTAACAATACATATTGACCTTAATGTTATTTCTTCTAACACATGGGTATTAGATACCGGATGTGGAACTCATGTTTGCAATTCGTTGCAAAAGGTTCAAAAGAAATAAACATTACAAGAAAGGAGACAATGTTTTGAAACTTCCAAATGGTTTGGAAATTGTTTTAAAATGTCTTGAATGCTCCTAGTTAGACTAGGAACATTATTTAAGTTTCCCTTTTGAGACAATATGTTTTGATTTAAAGTTTGTAAACAATGACATTTATATTTCGATGAATGACATGTTTTACTTTAAAACTATGCCTTCAAATGGTAGTTATGAATTGGTTCATAAATAATACATCATTTGATAGTTCAATGTACCAAGCAATCACCAACAAACTCAAAATGGATTTGAGTGAGACTTATCTTTGGCATTATCGCCTTGGTCATATAAACAGATGTCGCATGTAAACACTTCGAAAGAATGATCTTTTGGAAACAAATGAAATTGGTTCGTTTGATACATGTGAATCTTGTTTACAAGGTAAAATGACTAAGAAACCCTTTAGTGGGAAAGGGCAATAGATTTCTTAGGTATCATAAAAATGATATAGGATATTAATTCTACGATCCAACAGAGCAAAAGGTATTTATTGCTCAAAAGGTTGAGTTCTTGGAAGCTAAGTTCCTTGTGGAAGGAATTAGTAGAACAGTGGAACTTGATAAGGATCGAGAACCACAAACCGATACACGTTTGGTTGATACTAGCATTCAACAAGAGGTTGTTGAAAATGATCAAGTGGTTGATCAACACACACAATACGTTCGCAAATCTGGTAGAATTAGTAATCCACCTAAAAGATATGGATCTTTCATGGATGGATGCTACGTGGTAGATTCAGGTGAACCAACCACATACCATGATGCAATGTCAAAATTCGATTGTGACAAATGGCTTGAAGCCATGAACGTAAAGATGCAGTCCATGTATAACAACCAAGTATGGGAATTGGTTATAGCACCTCTTAACTCCAAAGTAGTTGGAAGTAAGTTGGTTTTCAGGAAAGAAACAATATGCATGGTAACTTGGATACTTGTAAAGCAAGACTTGTAGCAAAAGGTTTCACTCAAACTCAAAGGGTTGATTATGATGAGACCTTCTCGCCAGTGGCAATGCTAAAGTCGATTAGGATATTATTTGCCATAGCTGCATATTATGACTATGAGATTTGGAAAATGGATGTCAAAACGGCTTTCCTCAATGGATATCTTGATGAAGATGTCTATATGGTTCAGCCTGAAGGTTTTGTCGATCCAAAACATCCTAACAAAGTGTGCAAGTTAAAGAAATCAATCTATGGATTGAAACAAGCATCTAAAAGTTGGAATCACCGTTTTGATGAAGAGATTAGGGAATATGGATTCATCAAAAACGTTGATAAAGCTTGTGTGAAAAAGAAGGCTAGTGGGAGCATTATTACTTTCTTTGTATTATATGTCGATGACATTCTACTATTTGGAAATAACATTCCAACCGTGGAAGGTGTAAAAGCCTGGCTTGAAAGTTGTTTTTCCATTAAGGATTTTGGTGAAGTCGCCTATATTTAGGAATAAAGATCTATAAGGATAGGTCAAGGCGCTAGATAGGTTTAAACAAAAGTGCATACATTGACAAAGTCTTGAAAAGGTTCAAGATGAAGAACTCTACGAAAGGTTTGGTACCTATTCAAAGAGAGGACAATATTGAAAGCGTTTCAATGTCCAAGCTCAAAGGATGAGCAAGAAAGATTGAAAGGAATCCCATATGCGATAGCTATAGGATTCATTATGTATGTAATGATATGCACTGGAACGGACATGTCATGCGCTTTAGGCATGACGAAAAGATACCAGTAAGTAAC
>JARYGA010049946.1:0-20243 GCA_030545235.1 Helianthus tuberosus
CAACACTGATAGCTTTGTCTCGCCATCCATTTTCTGCATCTCATGCTCTGTTTTGCAGAAAATATAACATACCCCCATGATATACAACCCATTGATCTTAACAGTTTGAAAACCGTTTTTCAATCTGGTGAAAGTAATCATGTTTGTTCAGCCGTGAGGGTTTCGGCATATTCAATCAAAACTCCCCTTACAACAAACTATTTTCCCATAATGATTTCAAAACACTTAAGTTTGTTTTAATCAGAATGGTTTTTCCGGAAAAATTAGTTTGTTTACCCATCACATGTGGGTTCGGGGTTATCTCATCACCTTGATCTCTTTAAAACCTTTTTTGTAAAAATTTTAATAATATAAGATCAAACACCACTATCACTTGTAGAAAATCAAGTACAACTTAATGTCCTTGATTAACCACTTAAAGGACGAAATATCACAGTTACCATCCTGTGAATTTCTCAAGAATGATACCGATACCTGCTTCACACTTACCAACCTGGAAGCTCCGGCAAGTCAGATTTTTCTATTTGAAAAGTTTCACCCAAGTCTGACTGTCCTTGGGTGTATTTTGAGCTTTTCTCTTTTCTTCATAAAACTCTTTCACTCCTTTTTCCTTACCATCAACCATCTTACTAAAAATATGTTTAACATTGCTATTAAACATTTTTCCAGCATCAACACCTTTTGATTTTGTGTTTGTGGCTTGTAATGGAGGAAATTTTTCATCATTCATCAAAAGAACAATTTCTTCCTTCTTTACCTCAACTTGTGGCTCCTCTGATTTTGTGGAATCAGATTCATTGCACGATCTTGACTTATCTGACTTAGATGAGTCAGATTCATTGCCTGATGGTGGCTTGTCTGACTTTGAAATATCAGATTCATCGCCGACCATTTTCTTCTTTTCCTTTTTCTCTTTTGTCCTCAGATTTGTATCTGAAGAATTCGATTTGCTTGACTTTGCTGTCGAGTGAATCGATTCATCAGAACTTTTATTCGAACCAACTGGTGAACCCGAAGACAAAATTTTCTCAAGATACTCTCTCGCCTTCTTCCTTTTCTTTCGTAGTCTGTCTTTCTGCCCCTGTGAAAGTTTAACTTTCTTTTCTTGAATTGTCTGATCCTGAACTTTAGGTTTTAGAACCTTCTGTTCATGGGGCTTGACTTTGACTGGCTTCTTTACCGTTCTTTGAGATTCAACCCTCAATCTACCCATCGATCTCCTTGGGCAATCTCTGGCAATATGACCTTTGATATGGCAATTATAACATCTTCTTGTATCAAAATTCCAATTCTGGCAGTTAACAGCAATGTGTCCTCTCACACCACAGGTGTAACACACTCTGTTATCGTACCATCCACTTTGATCAGTCCAAACCTTCAGATCATAACATTGTTTGGCTTGGTTATAGTCATTTCTCCTCTTCAATGCTGGATTTGTCTTTTGAGCACTGTGGTCAAACCTGCACCACTTATTACCAACATTTTGTAAGTTTTCATTTTTAAATTTTTTTGATTTTTTATAATGATTGGATGATTTATCTGATGAGCTTTTACTTTCAATTTTAGAATTTTTCAAATTTCTATCTTTTTGTTTCTGTTCTTCATTCTTCTTAACATGTTTTTGTTTAGAACATTCACCTGTTTCAGTAGATTGCAGAACAGTATTTTGAAATTTTTCTTGTGAATCTAAAAATATTTTTCTTTTCTTTTCTTTTTCATCATCAGATATCTCATCACAATCTTCAACTTTGACATTTTCAATTTTGAAATTGATTGGTTTTGGACAAACATGTGATGTAGAAGCCACAAAACCTTTCAATTTCATCTCAAGCTCTTTGATTTTCATCCGAGCTTTTTCAGCTTCTTTTTCAAGCTGAATGATTTTAGCAAGATGAGAATTGATTTCAATTTGTTTTTCAAGATTATCTTTACCAAAAACATCTCTCTCATCTTCTAAAATCTTTAACTGACTTTTGAAATCATTTTCAAATTTTAATTTTTCATTTTCAAACTCTTTTTCTTTTTCTTTCAAAATCTTGTTTTCTGATGTCAAACTGTTCAAATCACTAAGCAGTTTGACATTTTCAGACTTCAAATTTTCACAAATTCCCTGCAACATAAGAATCTGGTTATCATCAGTTTGCTTCTCATCTCTCAACTTCTCGACTTCTGATGTCAAACTTTCTGCATCCTTCAAAAGTTTGTCATTTTCAGCCTTAAAGTTGTCACATTTTGAGCACACTGATTCTGTACTTGAAGATCCAAGCTTCAAAGATTCTTCGTTCTTTGGAATATCCTTTGTTTCCATCTTATATGTTCCTGCACAAAATAGTTTAACGAAATCAAAAGGATTCATACTTTCATCAATATAACATTTCCTTTTAATATCATATTTCAGAATACTCTTTGTTTCAAGACACACACGAATTCTATTATCAATTTCAGTAATAATATCCAATTCCAATTTTTGTAAATTCTTTTCCATTTTGGTTAAAATTTCTTTCTTTTTCCTATTTTCATTACGAAACTCTCCATTAACCTCATTAAAGAGCTGTGTTGGATAAAGTTCTTGAAAAAAATCTTCCCTTTTTAGATCAACCAAGAATTTATCCCATTTAGCAGGTAATGCATTTGCCAATTTCGATATCTGTTCATCATTTGATATTCTAATATTCTTGTTTCTCAAACTGTCCATTAAATTTTTAAACCGTATTTCCAACTCATCCAACGTTTCATCCTTTCGACACATGAAATATTCAAATCTTTCAACTAAAATCTCCTTTTTCTCAGAAGAAGAACAAGTCCAATTGTTCATTCTTTCAAATTTAGTGTTTTCCAGTTCATCAAACATTTTGAATTCTTGGTATTTGTGCCGTGTAAATCACCTTGAGTCACCTGCAAACAAACAAACAAACAATCAGTATACACAATAATATCCTGAAATAGATTGATACACTGTTGACGTGAAATAATCTGACACAAAATTCCACTTTTCAATCGAACTAGGAAACTCAAACGAAATCTCAAGATTTCAAGCGAAATCTGCTAACAAACTTGATTCAAGCGAAATCAGCTATTTCGCTTCAGCTGATTAGAACTTTCAAGCGAAAACCCACACGATCTATTTCGCTTCAACTGTTCAAGCGAACACCACTATTTCGCTTCAGGAAATCTATTTCGCTTCAGAGTTTCAAGCGAAATCCAACAGAATCAAGTTCGCTTCAGAAGTTTCAAGCGAAACAAACTATTTCGCTTCAGAAATTTCAAGCGAATCAGTCCAAAATATCTGACTTGAAGCGAAAACAACTATAATCTACGAACTTCTTCAAGCGAAATCTAGTTTTTGATCCAATTCAGTCACTTTTAATGCGAATTTCGGTCTCAAACTTTCAAGGCTTTGTTAAACTGTTGTTTTGAATGTTCGGTGAGAAGTTCAATCCATTTTGACCATAAAATCTCGTTCAGTTTGAAAAAGAAGGTGTAGAAGTCAGAATCTAATTGCAATCGAGCTAAACTCTTCCTCCTGAGCTCTGATACCACTTGTTGGATCGTTGTACGACCTGACTGAGTCGATCAGAAGAGTCTTTTATCCGAATCAGAGGCGGAATCAAAGATACGGACACTCGATGTAATTATAATGTCTCTTATATTGATATAAAACTGTTTTACAACCTAGAGACGATCCGACAGAGCTTCGCTACACAGATCCGAAAGTTACAAATGAATAACCAAGTGCACCTATTTATAGAGACTAAGATTTCGCTTGAATGCTTGAAGCGAAATCTGTTGTAGTTGATTTCGCTTGAACTTGAAGCGAAATCTGTTGTGGATGATTTCGCTTGAACAGTTTCAAGCGAAATCTTCACTTAAACCTCTTTTCTCAATATCTCGAACCTCGTGCACTGATAATTCTATCCTATTACATGATACAAGACGAAGTCAATAGACGTAGTGCACTAACACCGGTTATTAATGTAGTTAGACGTAGTGCACTAACACCGGTTATTAATGTAGTTACCCATATTAGGTGTCGTTTGATTTCCATGATCCCTCTAGCTTTGCTTGGTTGTTGTTCAAGACTTCTAAGCATCCTCAAGTGAGTACATAGTCCATTCTTTTACTATTTTCAAACATTTTGGGGTGAAACATATGTGCCTACTTGTTACTTTCGTGCTTTTCATGCTTTTATATCATATACTTGCTATGTTCATTAGTACGCATATAGTACATGATTTCATTATTTTTTGCTATGTATGTTCACTTAGCATGCTAGCACATTGATTTTTATATATTACATTTTGTTGCATATGCTCATCCAGCATATGGACACATTGTTTTACATTTTGAACTGTTTGAACCGTTTGAAGCTGTTTGATCTATGTGAATTATTTGGACTGTTGGAACCGTTTGGAATTGATTGATTGATGTGAATCGTTTGAAACTGTTTGAACCGTTGAGTTACGGAAGTGATTAGGTAAAGGGCGGGTGTAATGTGATAAAAGCATGGTGGATACACCACTGGTACTTCCTATATATAAGTGCTTTTAACACATTATATCTCGTTGCGTTATCTAGATCACTTGGGCAAAGGTTATCAAAACAAAGTTATATTAAGAGGTTTTTCTAATAATATAAACCGTTCGAGTTTTATTTCAAAAACAATTTATGATCTGGTTTACTTAAACAAATGTTTTGGAGTTAAGATTCATGGCATCGAGGTTTTATAAATTATAACAAATCTGTTTTGACTTGGTTATTTCAATTTACATTACAAACATTTTACAAAACTTGGTTTTCTAATTATCAATTAACAAAGGTGTTCAGGTTATTTTCAAAATATAAACGAGCCATAAATCTGACACCCACATAAAACCTATGTACTCACCGGTATTTTTATGCTGACGTATTTTCACATGTGTTTCAGGTACCATAGTTGGTGATGTTTGATGATGATATTGGTGCATGCTCACATAGGAACAGACGAGGCCTTAGTGACTTAATAACAATGAAAGTCTATTTTTTCATGTTTTGTTTCTAATTTTGATGTAATGTAATACACTTAATTCAATAAAACAGAACTTTTATCCATGTGTTGTGAAACAATGATTCTGTTACGACACTCCCCGACGTTTCTGCCGCGGTTTGTTGTTTTAACGCGGTCGGGGTGTGACATTGAGTCAGCAAGGATACAATCCCACTAGTTCGGAATATTGAAAGATAATTAAGTATGTTATTAATGCAAAATATGGTGGACCCCCCTTACGAGGCGGCGATCACCCTCAACCCGTTGGTCTGAGTCAACAGGGATACAGTCCTCGTGGGGTTGGTTTAAAGTTTTAATAATAGTTTACAAATAAGGGGTGCAAGTGTTTTCTTACTCTTAGTCGGGCCAGTCATTCCCGGCCAATCCATGGAGTAGTACTAAACTTGCACCAGGTTCTCGTAGTATCTATACACTGAACGAGACATAGAATTACCCAAACCACCCTTCTAACCCCCTTACCGTAATTAACATGCTTTATATAGACCGTAAAAACTTGAATATGTTGAATAAATGACATTCGAAGAATGGTTGAATAAATTCGCTTTCAATATAAAAAAACTAATTATTAAAGTCATTAATACATACCCAATTAAAAAGTAGCCAAAGATTGGAAATCGTAAAAGAAACTGTTAGGACCTATAGGTTTATGGATTATTAGGATAATTATAATGGACCAAGATTCTAGAAGGTGGGTATTAGAGTGGGCTTTGGGGGAATATGGGCCTAGGGTTTGGGGGAAATGCTCCCTAATCCCCTTACTATAAATAGTAAATGGAAATTAGGAGCTTAGTGTTGGTTCTCTTTGTTTTAGAAACTTGTATTAGACAATCCATATTGTATGCAAGTTTAAGCATTTGAATCAACAAATCTTTCCTCTTGTTCTTGATTTCTTGAAGATCTTCAAGATTGGATTCCTCCTATGTCACACCCCCAAAATCCACATGTTGAGTATCACCGCTTGGAGGCGTGACATAACCAGGATCAAGCCACTAATCATATTGAACAATGTATTTAAGGTAGATAAAATCTAACCACAAAATTTAGTTGGTGATCAAAAGCTAGTTAACCAAGTTCAAATTAAACAGCGGAAGCATAAAACGTGAAACCAAAACATAAGTCTTATAAGTTCATAAAGTTCAAATGTTAAGCACGGGACATAACAGTCCATATCCCACAACGACGTCCTCCTCGTGCAAGCTCCATAAGCATCTAACGACCTGTAAGGCATGTAACAACGAGTTAACAACAAAGTTGAGTGAGTTCACAGTTGGTAGTTTAGTTTTAAGTTGTTACCGAAAACATGGTTTGTCTTTTGCTGGCTTACTTGCCGTGGGGGTTACCCCATAGTTGAAAATATGATTAACCAGTTCCTTCTTTATTACCCAAACCATATCCATAATCAGTGGGGGCTTCCCCATGTGAACCACTAGACCGTTACCATATCGACTACTAATGAAAGTAAGTTGTGCCCTACGTCAATGTCTATCATCATTGACAGTTTTCCATAGTCCATTAGTACACGCCCGTCCGACTGGCACGGTGTGAGGTTTGTTAAACCTAATAGCGCTATTAACTAGTGACCCGCTCGCCATTGGCCTCGGCGATTAAGTCGATATAAAATGAGGGACTTAATGATAGAGTTTTGTCTAGTAAGTTTTAAGGTTGTTGTCCTACCCAAGGAGGACGAACGCACATATTCTACCCAAGGAGAATACGCAGGATTAATATTGGCATCCTACTCATGGAGGATGGCGGTACATATCCTACCCAAGGAGGATATGCAGATTCCATTTTAATTCTTTAACCCATTCCCAACCACCAGGAATCCCATGCCTTAGAAAGTGTGTGAACTCACCTTGGTATGCTCGGTTAGATTAGTTACTCTAATAATCAGAAATCAAGCACGTCCTAATAAGGTACATATAACAATCAGTTTTTCGTGCATGCATAACACGTATCCTACGTACGGTTTATCTACTCACTACTTTTATCACATACCACACAATACAAATGTCACACTCTGACTTATGTGGAAAGATCATAGTTAAAAATACACTTGTAACACTTGTTAGAAAATATTTTCTATGTGTTGGAATTTTTAGAAAATTTCGCCAGAGTTTCCTTTGTAAATGGAGGCGTCCATGCTAATAAGCATATCATTTTCTTTTTCAAAAATTATTCAACAATCAACAACAATTTACCAAGAGCAAACTATTCCATTTACAAACGAACATGAACTTGATGTTTCATAAAAACGCGTAGTAACTTGGTAAGGCGTTTAGTG
Source organism: Helianthus tuberosus (assembly GCA_030545235.1). Taxonomy (NCBI): domain Eukaryota; kingdom Viridiplantae; phylum Streptophyta; class Magnoliopsida; order Asterales; family Asteraceae; genus Helianthus; species Helianthus tuberosus. Next base: position 7,329 of record JARYGA010049946.1, read on the forward strand.
GATTTAGTTACCCTCCAAAGTGTGTTTACTTTTGTTAAAATCTCATTCTCGGGATTTTTAGATGTTCACAACTTGTGAACATATTTTACAAATATATTTATTTACAACATTTTCATGTGTCAGTAGTATCCATATACTTACTTTATTTCCAAAATAGTGTAGGGATCATGATCTTTCGAAAACCGTCTTTTAAACTTGGTTTATTTAGGAAGATCACTCACAAGTTTTAGATCTACAAGATCACTAGTTCACTTGGTTTATTATTTTTACAAGAAATCATTTTATCACCAAGTTCATGTCTAAATATAGAGGTAATTCTTTTATGAAAACCCCTAATCTCCTCCTACTTGTTAAATCATGTTTTTAATCATAAGTTAACAAGTTTCATGTAATGATCAACAACATATTTCTAGTAATCAACAAGCAAGCATCAACATATACCAAACAACATCATACTAACATTATTTCTTCATGTATCATCTTATTTAAGCTTATGTTTCAAGTTTTAAGTGTAAGATCTTATGGTGTTCATATGTTTTCTTCATAATAAACCTTTTAACCACCATAAACATGAAGTAAATAAGGATTAACAAGAAGCTTACAACTAGCTTAAAGCTAGGGAAGATCAATGGAGAAAAATGAGTGGTTAATAGCAAACGAGTAAAGTCCTTCAAGTTCCGAGTGCTCCACACCTTCTTAATCACCTTGTTTCACCTCAAGACAAGCTTGGATTGTATGTATTAAAATTGAAAATGGTTGGTGGGTGTGCTTGGTGTTCGGCCATAGCTTTTGTTTTGAATGGAGGAAGTTTAGTGATGTGTGAAAAATGATGAAGATAAATATTCTTATAACCCACTAAATATTGTTATCCATTAGATAAAGTGTTTCCCAAAGTACATGCAACATCTAATTGGATCTTAACAAATCCAAGAATGGATTGCATGGGGAATTATGAAGATTTACACCAATCTTGGTGGTGGGGCCTTATGTGAACCGTCATTTACATTATGGGGGGGGGGGGTAGATTGTGATTTTTGTACCAAGTAGTTAGTTCTAAATTTCAATTTAATTATATATTTAAGTGGGTTAGTTACTAGATATTTAGCGGGTGTTAGGGTGTTCGGGGATCATGACTAGCTCAGAAAAAGTGAAACAATGTTTTTAACAATATTTTGGTGTCCCGGGTAATGAGCGGTTGTTCAGTTAGATACCGTTCCGTTAAAGTGTCTAGTTATTCCGTATAGTGTCTTTGATGTACCCTTTTGTGGAACTTTTAATTCCCAACACTCAGGAAAGCATACAGGACCATTTAGTCAATTTTCTGCACAAGACTAGTATGTTAACAAGCATACGTAAGTATGACGCAGTAATCAGAAATCAGTTAAGTAATTCAGCACAGTCATCAAGCACTTTAATTAACATTAATAAATCATACGGATACATGAAATTTTGAGGGTTGTCACTGATGTGTGCAAAATGCAACATATAAATTACATCAATTGTGGCATAAAACTAACCCCTTTTTAGTACTAATGTTGGAAAAAGTGTGTTTTTGTCTTCCTTTTGTATGTTCTGGATTAAATGAGCTCAAATTAACAAAAGAAGCAAAAAGACAGCTAAATCTAACATAAATACAAGAAAAGGAATAAAAGAGACGTGCCCGACCCCATAATAGCATCTTCCCAAGCAAAACAAGAAAACAGAAGGCTGAACATGCCCCGTGCTTAGTGAACACGGGGGCGTGCCCAAGTGTCAGCATAAAAGACAAAGTTATAGAAGCTTCCATCGCCCACCACGGGGTCGTGCTCAGCGGACACGGGGCCGTGGTCAACTATAAGATTCATAGAATCCAGGCAAATCTTGATAGTACAGATATGCTTCTACACATGGGGCCGTGCCGAGCTTCTGTTCAGCCTATAAATAGGAGTGCTTGGCTCAAGTTCAAACCATCCCTTGGCACACCACCTCTCTCACACTTCACCCACCACCCACCACCACCATAACACCATCATCCACCACCATCATCCATTGTCCATCATAGAGTGTGTGAGTCGTCTCGGGATCCAAGATTGATTGTAAGAGTTCTTGACAATCAAGGCCATGTTTGCCTAAGTCTCTTACATCACTTGGTGAAGACAAAGTGTCTAGTGTAATACTTTTTATTTTTAATCTTTTCGCACTTTTTACTTGGTTATGTATTAATGACTTTAATAACTAGTTTCTTATGTTGAAGGTGATTTTTCCTTATCGTTTGTCTGTGGTGTCTTGGCATTATTTTACTGTCTATATAAAATAAAAGATTTTCACCACTCATATCTCCACGGTCTATATGGAGGTATGTTGGCTACCTGGTCGGGGGTTAAGGGAACGGTTTGGTAAGAGTCTTGCTTTGTTCAGTGTATAGATCCTGCAAGGACCTGGGTCAAATTTAGTAGGACCTCCTTCAATACTTAACGGTATTGGATGGCGGGGGTCCAAACTCTTTGATCCCCTCATATGTAAGCTACTATTAATACTTTAACCCGGCTACTTAGGACTGTATCCCTGCTGACTCAGACTACTTAGCCGAGGGTAACGTCACCTTCAAAAGAGGGGCCTACCATAATATGCATTAATAACTTAATTAATTATCTTTCAATAATCCAACCCTTTAGGATTGTATCCTTGCTGAATCAAACTATTGGGTTGAGGGTAACGTCACCTTCAAAAGAGGGGCCTACTACAATAACTAAGATAATCTCTTAAAAAGTGCAAAAGTGCGGAAATAATCAAAGGTTACACTATACACGAGTCGGAGCCAAGTGATTCATCTTGTCTATCTGTTTTTACTTTTATTTTATTTTCAGCATTTTAGTTAGTTTTTATTTTTCTAGTTTAAAACCTTTTTCTAACTTTTTGATTTGATTAGACGTTGAGGATAAACCGGTACTAAAAGCTCTTGTGTCCTTGGACGACCTTGGTATCTTACCAACACTATACTACGCTCACGATGGGTGCACTTGCCCATATGTGTGTTTAGTGTTAGTAAATATCGTGTTTTATAAATTTAAAACTTGGCTAAAAAAGTGTAAAAGGGCTTAAAATATACTTAAACTTATATACACACTTCACACGCATCATCACATTCTCCCCCTGTTAAGAAAATTTCGTCCCGAAATTTAGCACGTGGTTAATGAGGAAGCTAGTTAAGTTGTGTGGTTTTCCTGGGGTGTCACATCATCCCCCCGTTGGTTTGGAATTTTGTCCCGAAATTCTGCAGTAGCTTCAGCCTCAGTAGTGGTTGCACTTTTCTTAAACAATTGGGGATACTTGAGTTTCATTTGGTCTTCTTGTTCCCAGGTATACTCTGGGCCACGACGGGAATTCCAACGAACTCGAACAAGAGGTATTCTGGTACGCTTGAGAATCTTAACGTCTCGGTTTGTGATTTCAACTGGTTCCTCGACGAATCGCAACTGGTCGTCGATTGTGAGCTCCTTTAAGGGAACTATGAGGGTCTCATCTGACAGACACTTTTTCAGATTTGACACGTGGAATACGTTGTGAACTCCGCTGAGTTCTTCAGGTAGATTCAACTTGTAAGCGACTTTGCCAATTTTCTCAATGATTTCGAATGGTCCGACATAACGCGGATTGAGTTTGCCTCGTTTGCCAGAACGAACTACACCATTCCAAGGTGAGACTTTAAGTAGCACTCGATCCCCAACCTGGAACGCGAGTGGCTTTCTTCGCTTATCAGCATAGCTTTTCTGACGGTAACGAGCTGCCGCCATTCGTTGTCATATCTGAGCAATCTTCTCGGTTGTATCTACTACAAGTTCTGGGCCAGTGATTTGACTGTCGCCAACCTTTGCCCAACAAAGAGGTGATCGGCACTTCGGTCCGTACAATGCCTCGAATGGAGCGGCCTGGATACTGGTGTGGTAACTGTTGTTATACGAAAACTCCACTAACGGGAGGTGCTTTTCCCAGCCATTACCAAAGTCGATTACACATGCCTTAAGCATGTCTTCAAGGGTTTGGATGGTGCGTTCAGATTGCCCATCCGTCTGTGGATGATATGCCGTGCTCATGTCTAATCGAGAACTAAAGGACTTGTGCATAGCTTGCTACAATTCAGATGTAAAACGTGAGTCACGATCAGAGATGATGGAGGTTGGCACTCCGTGCCTTGATACTACTTCCTTTAGGTAGATGTCTGCTAGGGTAGAAAACTTTTCGATTTCCTTGATAGCCAAGAAGTGTGCAGACTTGGTCAGTTGATCCACGATCACCCAAATGGTATCATTTACGCGTTGAGATCTAGGCAGGCCAGTAACGAAATCCATGGAAATTTGCTCCCATTTCCATTTCGGGATCTCTGGTTGTTGGAGTAGGCCTGATGGTTTCTGGTATTCGACCTTGACCCTAGCACAAGTCAAGCATTTACTGACGTAGGTTGCTATGTTGGCTTTCATACCAGGCCACCAGTATGTAGCCTTATGCGCTTCATCCATCACAAGTTCGCGTAAGTTTCCGTAAAGTGGGACCCAGATGCGCCCTGTTACATAGTAGGCACCGTCTTCCCTTTGTTCTGGCCGCTGCCTCGATCCTCGTAAGGGACTCAGCCCTGATGTTCTCTGTTTTCAATGCTTCAACCTGAGCATCTCGTATTTGAGCGGGAAGGCTAGAGTGAATGGTAAGCTGTAACACACGTACACACTTAGGTATAGTATCCTTTCGACTGAGGGCGTCGGCCACAACATTGGCTTTGCCCGGATGATACTTGATCGCACATTCGTAATCATTCAAGAGTTCGACCCATCGATGTTGTCGCATGTTTAATTCCTTTTGCTTGAAGATATGCTCGAGACTCATGTGATCGGTGTAAATGGTGCACTTGGTACCGTACAGGTAATGTCTCCATATCTTAAGTGCAAAAACAATTGCTCCCAATTCCAAGTCGGGTGTAGTGTAGTTCCTTTCGTGAACCTTAAGTTGGCGTGATGCATAAGCAATGATCTTGTCACGTTGCATCAACACGCAACCAAGTCCTTGGATGGAAGCGTCGCAGTAACCACAAAATCATCTGTGCCTTCAGGCAATGAGAGGATAGGCGTGCTACAAAGTCTATCTTTTAAGTGCTGAAATGCAGATTCCTGTGCATCACCCCAACGATAGGTGACACCCTTCTGAGTCAGTGAACTGAGAGGTTGCGCAATCTTTGAGAAATCCTTGATAAACCTTCTATAATATCCTGCCAAACCCAAGAATTGGCGGATTTCTGTTGGTGTACGGGGTGCAGGCCAGTTCTTGATCGAGTCAACCTTGGATGGATCCACATGAATTCCATCCTTGTTTACCGTGGAAAGTGGACTTAGCGAAGCCAGAAGTCACATTTCGAAAATTTGGCATACAACTGCTCTGTTCGAAGAAGCTCCAAAATAATCCTCAGATGCTGCTCGTGTTCTTCCTGACTCTTTGAATAGATCAGGATATCGTCGATGAAAACTATGACAAATTTATCCAGGTAACGTTTGCACACTCTATTCATAAGATCCATGAAGACCGCAGGTGCATTCGTTAATCCAAAAGGCATAACCAGAAACTCGTAATGCCCATACCGAGTCCTGAATGCTGTCTTAGGGATATCCTCGTCTCGGACTCTCAGTTGATGGTAGCCTGACCTCAGGTCAATCTTTGAGTAGAAACTCGATCCTTGCAACTGGTCGAATAAGTCATCAATGCGTGGGAGAGGATAACGATTCTTCATGGTCACCTTGTTGAGTTCGCGATAGTCAATACACATTCTGAAGGTACCGTCTTTCTTCTTCACAAATAACACTGGAGCTCCCCAAAGCGAAGAACTAGGACGTATGAAACCCTTTTCCAAGAGTTCTTGTAGTTGCGTGGACAATTCTTCAAGTTCTGATGGAGCTAGACGATAAGGTGCTCGAGCTATGGGCGCTGCTCCAGGAGCTAGCTCGATTTGAAACTCAACTTGGCGATGAGGCAGAAGACCAGGTAATTCCTCAGGAAAATCACGTACAATAGGTATGTCTTCTATCCTCCTTTCTTCCGAGGATGTATCAGAAACGAGGGCCAGAATAGCAGTGTGGCCCTTTCGCAACCACTTCTGGGCCTTAAGGAAAGAGATGATGCCCACAACAGCACCACTCTTGTCGCCACGAATTACGAGGGGTTCTTTACCAGAACGAGGGATGCGGACAATCTTCTTGTCGCAAAGAATTTTCGCTTGCTGACGAGATAACCAATCCATCCCAACAACAACGTCGAAACTACCCAGAACGATTGGAATAAGATCGATAGAGAAGGTCTGACCAGCTAGGACGAGGTTACAGCCCTTAACTATGTGTGTGGCTTCAAGACTTTTACCGTTTGCTAGTTCTACCGTGTGTTTGGTGTTCAGAAGTGTTGGAGTGCGCTTAAGCATTTGGCTAACTTTTAAGGACACATAACTAGTATCGGCACCCGAAACGAATAAAACAGTAACAAAGAAATCATCCAGAAGAAACTTACCCATCACAACGTTGGGATCGTTCCTTGCATCACCCTGACCAATCACGAAGGCACGACCTCGGGCGCCATTGCCATTATTGTTACCCCCGTTGTTACCTCCATTGTTGCCTCCATTATTGTTCCCGTTTCGTTGGTTGTTGTTGTTCTGATTCTGGTTCAGCTGAGGACAATTCCTCTTAAAGTGGCCTTCAGCGCCACACTGAAAGCATCCTTTATTGCCCTGCTGTTGCTGCTGCTGGTGGTTCTGTGGAGCTTGTTGTTGTTGGCGATTCTGATTTGCTGGTCGTGCGCCCCTGCAATGCTTTGCTTCATGACCATACTTGTTACACCTCAGACAACGACCCTTGTTGCACGGCCCACTGTGGTTCAAATTGCATCGATTTCCCTTAGGGTGATTTCCCTTGTATCCACCCTGACCTTGATTCCCAGAAGACTGCTGACTGGGGCTCCTGTACTCATATGTCTTTCGCTACTGGGACTGAGACTGAACCAAAGTAGAACCCTTGCCCGAATTTCCATCCCACTTGCGCTTGTTATCACTGGGAGCATCAGAAGTAGTATTAGCGCTAACATGCTTGGGTAGCCTGTTCTGCTCAACTGCCTGATCAGTGAGACGATGAGCCAACCAGATGATTTACTGAATGGTGCCAAGATTAGCTGAGGTCACGTGGCTTTGAATTTCTAGCACTAAACCCTTAAGGTACAGCTCGATACGCTTGATAGGAGGATCTACCATAGTAGGACACAAGATAGCTAGTTCGTTCGATCTCTTTGTGTATGCCTCGATCTCAGACCCCATCATCTTCAAATTGAAAAATTCCACCTCTAGCTTGTGGATGTCGTCACGACTACAGTACTCCTCTTTGATTAAATCTTTGAAGTCGTTCCATGGGGTGGCATTAGCAACCGCCAGCCCTAGTAGTTGAACCTGTGCTTTCCACCAGGTTAACGCAGCACCTTCGAGTGTTCCAGTAGCAAATTTCACCCTATGATCTTCAGGGCATTCACACATCTCAAAAACAGACTCAATCTTCTCGAACCAGTGAAGAAGGCCTACAGCTCCTTCTGTGCCGATGAAAGTACTAGGTCAGCAATCCATGAATGTTTTGAACGTACATACGGGAGGCTGAGCATGTTGACCTGTGGCGCGAGAATAAAGACAAGTTTAAGCACAAGAGTTGGTTCACGAGAGTAGGATCTAATCATCCTAGGATAGGTCAGAATGGCAGGTTATACCTCCTGCTGGAACTGCTGCGAGTGCCTCAGCAACTCGTTCGTTGATTAGAGCCGTCAGCTGGGCTTGAGTCAAGTTCAGGCGTCTACTCATGATCTTCACATCGAAGGAAACACAAGTAAGAAGGGTGTCGCGAAAGTGCGTAAGTGTGGAGTGACAGAAGAGAGCAAGCACACACGGTTAAAATAGCAGTTATCACGTTAACTAATGCACTATGTGATCTATCAAACAGACAATATAAACATAAATCATACCACCTATTGTGTCGAGTCTTGCACGTGGAGTGAAGCGTCGTTGTGGATCATTGAGCACTGTACAGGTTATAGTCTGGTTTTATCAAAAAGCTTTTCCCCTTTTTAAAACCAAGTTCACTATAACCAATGGCTCTGATACCAATCTGTCACACCCCCAAAATCCACATGCGGAGTATCACCGTTGGAGGCGTGACATGACCAGGATCAAGCCACCAATCATATTGAATAATGTATTTAAGGTAGATAAAATCTAACCACACAATATAGTTGGTGATCAAAAGCTAGTTAACCAAGTTCAAATTAAACAGCGGAAGCATAAAACATGAAACCAAAACATAAGTCTTATAAGTTCATAAAGTTCAAATGTTAAGCATGAGACATAGCAGTCCATATCCCACAACGACCTCCTCCTCGTGCAAGCTCCATAAGCATCTAACGACCTGTAAGGCATGTAACAACGAGTCAACAACAAAGTTGAGTGAGTTCACAGTTGGTTGTTTAGTTTTAAGTTGTTACCGAAAACATGGTTTGTCTTTTGCTGGCTTACTTGCCGTGGGGGTTACCCATAGTTGAAAATATGATTAACCAGTTCCTTCTTTATTACCCAAACCATATCCATAATCAGTGGGGGCTTCCCCATTTGAACCACTAGACCATTACCATATCGACTAATAACGAAAGTAAGTTGTGCCCAACGTCAATGTCTATCATCATTGATAGTTCGCCATAGTCCATTAGTACACGCCCGTCTGACTGGCACGGTGTGAGGTTTCTTAAACCTAATAGCGCTATTCACTAATGACCCGCTCGCCATTGGCCTCGGCGATTAAGTCGATATAAAATGAGGGACTTAATGATAGAGTTTTGTCTAGTAAGTTTTAAGGTTGTTGTCCTACCCAAGGAGGACGAACGTACGTATTCTACCCAAGGAGAATACGCAGGATTAATATTGGCATCCTACACATGGAGGATGGCGGTACATATCCTACCCAAGGAGGATATGTAGATTCCGTTTTAATTCTTTAACCCGTTCCCAACCACCGGGAATCCCATGCCATAGAAAGTGTGTGAACTCACCTTGGTTTGCTCGGTTAGATTAGTTACTCTAATAATCAGAAATCAAGCACGTCCTAATAAGGTACAGATAACAATCAGTTTTTTTGTGCATGCGTAACACGTATCCTACGTACGGTTTATCTACTCACTACTTCTATCACATACCACACAATACAAATGTCACACTCTGACTTTTGTGGAAAGATCATAGTTAAAAATACACTTGTAACACTTGTTAGAAAATATTTTCTATGTGTTGGAATTTTTAGAAAATTTCGCCAGAGTTTCCTTTGTAAATGGAGGCGTCCATGCTAATAAGCATATCATTTTCTTTTTCAAAAATTATTCAACAATCAACAACAATTTACCAAGAGCAAACTATTCCATTTACAAACCAACATGAACTTGATGTTTCATAAAAACGCGTAGTAACTTGGTAAGGCGTTTAGTGGATTTAGTTACCCTCCAAAGTGTGTTTACTTTTGTTAAAATCTCATTCTCGGGATTTTTAGATGTTCACAACTTGTGAACATATTTTACCAAAATATTTATTTACAACATTTTCATGTGTCACTAGTATCCATATACTTACTTTATTTCCAAAATAGTGTAGGGATCATGATCTTTCAAAAACCGTCTTTTAAACTTGGTTTATTTAGGAAGATCACTCACAAGTTTTAGATCTACAAGATCACTAGTTCACTTGGTTTATTATTTTTACAAGAAATCATTTTATCACCAAGTTCATGTCTAAATATGGAGGTGATCAACAACATATTTCTAGTAATCAACAAGCAAGCATCAACATGTTTTTAATCATATGTTAACAAGTTTCATGTAATGATCAACAACATATTTCTAGTAATCAACAAGCAAGCATCAACATATACCAAAGAACATCATACTAACATTATTTCTTCATGTATAATCTTATTTAAGCTCATGTTTCAAGTTTTAAGTGTAAGATCTTATGGTGTTCATATGTTTTCTTCATAATAAACCTTTTAACCACCATAAACATGAAGTAAATAAGGATTAACAAGAAGCTTACAACTAGCTTAAAGCTAGGGAAGATCAATGGAGAAAAATGAGTGGTTAATAGCAAACGAGTGAGGTCCTTCAAGTTCCGAGTGCTCCACACCTTCTTAATCACCTTGTTTCACCTTAAGACAAGCTTGGATTGTATGTATTAAAATTGAAAATGGTTGGTAGGTGTGCTTGGTGTTCGGCCGTACCTTTTGTTTTGAATGGAGGAAGTTTAGTGATGTGTGAAAAATGATGAAGATAAGTATTCTTATAACCCACTAAATATTGTTATCCATTAGATAAAGTGTTTCCCAAAGTACATGCAACATCTAATTGGATCTCAACAAATCCAAGAATGGATTGCATGGGGAATTATGAAGATTTACACCAATCTTGGTGGTGGGGCCTTATGTGAACCGTCATTTACATTATGGGGGGGGGGGGGTAGATTGTGATTTTTTTACCAAGTAGTTAGTTCAAAATTTCAATTTAATTATATAGTTAAGTGGTTTAGTTACTAGATATTTAGCGGGTGTTAGGGTGTTCGGGGATCATGACTAGCTCAGAAAAAGTGAAACAATGTTTTTAACAATATTTTGGTGTCCCGGGTAATGAGCGGTTGTTTAGTTAGATACCGTTCCGTTAAAGTGTCTAGTTATTCCGTATAGTGTCTTTGATGTACCCTTTTGTGGAACTTTTAATTCCCAACACTCAGGAAAGCATACAGGACCATTTAGTCAATTTTATGCACAAGACTAGTATGTTAACAAGCATACGTAAGTATGACGCAGTAATCAGAAAGCAGTTAAGTAATTCAGCACAGTCATCAAGCACTTTAATTAACATTAATAAATCGTACGGATACATGAAATTTTGAGGGTTGTCACAGCCCATCCTTAGTGATTGTTTGATATCGTTGTTTGATCCATTTTTCAGGACTTACAATTGGTATCAGAGCCATTTAGATATCAAACATTCAAGAAATTCTTCTTCATCGCGTTCTTCGAAATCTTCATCGTGTTCTTTGGGTTGTTCATCGTGTTCTTCGTGTTCTTCTAGAAATTTGAATTTCTGTTGAAGATTTCCTTGCATCTCTGATCATCTCTTATCATCTCTCATCATCTCTAACTCTATCTCTAATCATCCCCCATCATCTCACATCATCTCTAATGCATCTCTGATCATCCTCCATCATCTCCCATCATCTCTAATGCATCTCTGATAATCTCCCGTCATCTCTAAAGCATCTCTGATCATCTCCCTCTATATTATCCGACATCATCATTTCATCCGACATCATCATTTCATCCGACATCATTTTATTATCATCCGACATCATTTTATTATCATTTTTTCATCCTACATTAGTCAAACATCATCTGTCTACTTCATAAATCTTACCAGCCTCATCCGAGATTGATACCTGACATCATCCAAGATAACATACAAGTTTTGAATCTCATCTGAGATACATACAAGTTTCATCCGAGATAACACATTTTTATACAAGTTTCGTCCGAGATAACACTTTTAATCCATGATATTTCCCATCATCAATCCGAGATTGTCCGAGATAGCTCTATCAACATTCATCATTACCTTACCACATCTCGAATCAATTGATACCGATCATCTGAGATCTCTATCATTTCCGAAACTCGCCGACTACCACCCTACCTACAACTCCATATCTTCCGGGCACCACCTTCACAATGTCTCCAACCCTTCTTCATCGTTAAAACCTACAACCAAAATATTACAACATCATCACTTCGACCTGCAACCGTTCATCATCATCATTCTCTTCTCCGTTCAACACCGGTCACCTTCAACCTCTTCAATACCGTCATTCATCATCGTCATCACGACCTCCATCGGAGCACCGACACTGAACACCGTTGATCACCTTCGTCTATCATTAATCATGTTAGGATTAAACCCTACCAGAGGAACAGTTGATAAAAGCCAAAACTGGTTCAGAACAGTGGATCCAAAATAAGCAGTTGTTTGCACTAAAGCTTTCCCCTTGACAGTGGCTCTAACATCTGATGCACTAAAGAACTGCTCTTACAACAACTGCTGCTCTTAAAGACTGATGATGCTAAATTACTGAAGTTCTATCTACTGATGTCTCCTAAGTACTGCTAAAGACCAAAGTGCTGCTCAGTCAAGGACTGATCACCTTTGAAGAAAGCACTGATGTTGATCACCTTTGAAGAAAGCACTGATGTTGATCACCTTTGAAGAAAGCACTGATGTTCAACATCAGTGCTTAGACTACAACAGTGGAAAGTGAAGCAGTAGTTTACCTATGTTTTGTCATTTACTTATAATCAGTTGTTTAGTCATCAGTAGTTATATGTAACAGTCCTTGTAGGTTGTTAGGCTGTTAGATGTCACTTTCATGGTGACGTCAGCTAAGATGCTTCAGTGGTTTGATCTGTACTATAAATAGAACAGTTTGCACTGTTCTATTTAAGGAGTTTTCTCCTTCAATTCTATTATCTTGTACGATCAACCATTGAGCTCATGCTGAGGTGGAGTTTTGTATGTAAACATGTATGTAATCTCTTGATTATAACCTTTCGACTGAATGAGAAGCAAGTGTTTATGAAAAACTATTTTCCCTTTGATTGTGTTTACAAAGTTTGTTTCTATATCCGCTGCATCTAATCTCATTTTACTTTCATTCATTTGTTCAATTATGACAAACAAACACAATCATAAGAAACTCAGATCCTAACAATTGGATTCAGAGCCTGGACAGTCAAATTCGATCTAACAATCAATTTGACATAACAGTTCAGCTCAAAATTTATTGATACT